>PVJL010004162.1:0-137657 GCA_004026885.1 Lyroderma lyra
AAAAAAAAAAAAAAAAAAAAAAAAAAAAAAAAAAAAAAAAAAAAAAAAAAAAAAAAAAAAAAAAAAAAAAAAAAAAAAAAAAAAAAAAAAAAAAAAAATGCTGAGACACAATGTATAACTCAATTACACTGATTCTGCTATTACCAATTTAGGATCAAACTGTTTGTATTTACTGTATGAGTAATGTATTGCAAGTTCAAGCAATAAAGCCCAATTACCTGTCAGGATTTCAATATAACATAACAGATATAATATAATATGTAAAATAAATGTTTCTTTTTAATGTCTCATTCTAATTTTAAAAGAGCAAAATTTTAAGAAGAAAATTTTCAGAACAATATTACATGATGTTAACATACTTTGAATTTCAGTAAAAGATCAATAGTAGCAGATGTTAAGAGTAACAGACTATCATACAAACATTTCAGCAGCTTATCCCCAACTTAGCAGATGGGATTCTTCAAAATCGAAACCTTTAAAACTATTTTCTATGTTCAAAACAAAACCAAAATCCTATGTACATATACATTCCTCTGAGAATGTTGACTATCTAATCTAATTTACTGAATAAATGAGTATAGGCATACTGTGGAGATAGATATTGCAGGTTCTGTTCCAGAACACCACAATAAAGTAAATGTCACAATAAAGTGAGTCACCTGAATTTTTAAAATTCTGAGTACATATGAAACTTATGTTTACATTACATTCTAGTCTATTAAGTATGTATACGTTATAGCTAAAAATATATATGCATACCTTAATAAAGAAATACTTTATTGCTAAAAATTGCTAACCATTATCTGAGCCATCAGCAAGTCATAATCTTTTTACTAAGTGGAGGGTCTTGCCTTGATGTTGACAGCTGCTGAAAGATCAGGGCGGCAGTGGCAATTTTTTTTTTCTTCTTTTTGGTATGTGGGTAGCTCTCTGACTGGGAATCGAACCCAGGCCGCAGCGCTGACAGCGCCAGTGCCGAAGCCTTAAGCCACTACACCACCAGGGAACTCCCGGCAATTTCTTAAAATAAGAAAAACATGTCACCCCAATAAGTCTAACAATAAAAATGAATTTAAAAAAAAAAAAAGAAAGAAAGAAAAACATGAAGTTTGCCCCATCAACTGACTTTTGCTTTCACAAATTATTTCTCAGTAGCATGCAATGCTATTTTATAGCATTTGCCCATAGAACTCTTCAAAATTGGAGTTGATCCTCTCAAACCAGGCTGGTGCTTTATCAACTAAGTTTATGTAATATTCTAAATCTTTTGCTGTCATTTCAACCATCTTCACAGCGTCCTCATTAGAAGTAGATTCCATTTCAAGAAACCACTTTCTTTGCTCACCCATAAGAAGCAACTCCACATTCATTAAAGTTCTATCATGAGATTGCAGCAATTCAGCCACATCTTCAGATGCCACTTCTAAATTCTAGTTCGCTTCCTGTCTCCACCAATTCTGAAGTTTCCTTCCACTGAAGCTCTGAACCCCTCAAAAGTCATACATGAGGGTTGGAATCAACTTCCTCTAAACTCCTGTTAATGTCGATATTTTGATGTCTCCCCATGAATCAAGTTCTTAATAGCATCGAGGATGGTGAATCCTTTCTAGAGGTTTTTAATTTATTTTGCCTAGATCCTTTAGAGGGAATCACTACCTACAGCAGCTATAGCCTTACAAAATGTATTTCTTAAATAAAAAGATTTGAAAGTTTAAATAACTCTTTGATCAGTGGACTGAAGAATAAATGCTGTATTAGCAGGTGTGAAAACAAAATTAACTTCATTCTCTTGGGCGACCAGGTGCACTGTCCATGACCAGTAATATTTTGAAAGCAATCTTTTTTTCTGAGCAGTAAGTCTCAACAGTGGGCTTCAAATATTCAGTAAACCATATTGTAAACAGATGTACTGTCATCCAGGCTTTGTTCTTTCATTTACAGAACACATGCAGAATTTCAAGCTGGAATACCTCATCTCTCCAGGTGTCTTTAAATTCCCTGAGTTGGTACACTAAATGTGGTGGCAAACCTGCTGGGCCTAAAACCCAGGGATCTCTACCATCTTTGCATACCTTGTAGAAACAAATAAGAAGTAACTCTGGACTATATCTCTGTGACTCAAGTCCCAGGTAGGAAACCCTGACCTTCCGTAGATGTTTTTTTCTTCAATTTTTTTTTTCATCTTTACTGAGGTACAATTAACAAAATTATAAGATATTTAAAATGCACATCATGGTAACTGATATAAAATAGACTCTCCATTAAACAATTCCCACCATCTTCCAGTTAATTTACAGATCCGTCACTTTGCTTCTTTATTTGTTTATATATTTTTTGGTAAGAATCCTTTCCAATTTAAAGTGGCAACTAAGAGGAACTAGATTTTGGAAGAGTACAGGTGTTGTCAAAGGTCAGGATTTGATCTTATTGTCCACAAGTTCCCAGTAAGAGGAAAACTGAAAGAAAGCCACTGGAAGACTTGCTTCTGTGAAGCAATGGGGAAGCTTCGGCTGAGCATAAGCTTATGGTGTCCCCACCGCATGGCAGGCTCTCCAAGGGTATTAATACAGTCCTGAGCTGAAATGAATCATTTCATTTACACGTCTGGATCCAGGAAGACAAGAATCCCAGTTAGACTCTGTGCTTCTTAAGGAGAGAATCTGATAACTAGCTTGTCTCTAATCCTTAAGGCTCTAGGAGCAACTCAAAGAAAAAAAGACTTTCAAACTCAGCAAGTAAAAGTGGCTGTTTTCAAATTCAAGCAGATCCAGGAGACAGGAACAGAACTAGTGACTAGGTGGTAACGTGAAAGGGTAGCCCCTTCAATTCTTGTTTTTCCTATAAGGGACCAAATGTCAGTTTAACTATAACTGTCATTTACCAGAATCTGCCAAAGCAACACGAAACGGATCCACACCTTTCCATGTGCAAGCTCTTCAAATATTTCAGTTACAAAGGAGACAATGCCATACCTAGGTTTTCTATTCTACAAATTTAATAGCACTATAGTTCCTTCAATCATATGACAAATGCACCCTAAATGAAAAACAGCATATTATACTGCAAAGAACACAGGACTTCTAGTCAGAAAAACAGCTCAGATGCAAGCTTGGACGTTGATTAGCTCTGTATTCTCAACCTCATTTTCTCATTTACAAAATTAAGGAAAATAACAGTTGTGCTACTTCGCTCAGATGTGTTGAGAGAGGACCACATGTAATGAGAGGTACACGTGAGATGCAGGCTTTTCCAACTATGGTGTATAGGTGCTCATTAGCGTCCACAGGAACATTAACATAAACCTCATAAACTTATGAAATTAGTTTTATAAATAAAGCTTGGGAATCCAACCACCTGAAAGGATGTGGCAGGGGAGGGAGGATCAGAAGCAAAGGCAGGGGGAGGTAACAAAAACTTCCAGTGTATAAGATGGTATCCTCGCTGACATTTATATTCCACACCAGACCTTCAGAAATACTACTTTAACATAAACTTGCAGGTTGCACTTTTTGTTGTTTTTTTTTTTTTTTTTTTTTTTTTTAATGTGGGTAGTTCCCTGGCTGGGAATCGAACCTAGGCCACAGCGTTGACAGTGATGAAGCCTAGCCACTACTCCAACAGGGAACCCCGGGTTACACTTTTTAAATTTAAAAATAAAGACTGCAACTAAAATATAAAAAAATATATTTTTGCAAAGTAACATTTTACTCATTACAGTGAAATTCTGACTAATAAATGACTTGCATTCCATCATGATTGACCTCTGACCCAGACTGGAGGGTCTGGCTGAGCAAGCCACTGACCTGAGTGGGTGAAAGGAAGATAAGTAAAGGTGTTTAAAGTGTGCATTTCTGAGGGGGGGGGGAAGCTAAATATATGGTCATGGAAAGAGAAGTCACATTAGGTGGTGAACTTATTATACAAGTTGACAATGCACTGTAGAATTGTATGCCTGAAACCTATGTAACCCTTGCTAACAGATATCACCCCAATAAGTCTAACAATAAAAATGAATAAAAAAAAAAATAAAGTGTGCATTTCTAACTTCATTTCAAAGACAATTTAGAAGAAAAAAAAAAGAACTGAAACATTTATTTTAACTGCTTATTTTATGTCTAGGGCCAACAGAGGGGTAAGGCTAGTAGTGCAGGTCCAACTAGGCTGCATATCAATATAATCTGCCCTTCGAGGGGAGGACATGTTTCTTTCCTTCAGGCCTAACACTCTAGATGACCCAGACTATTTTCCCTAAACATCAACATGAATAATTAAGAGGGCTTTACTGCAGGGTACAAGCTCAACAATTCATAGGGCAATATAATAAATACATAAATGTTTCGGAAGAAAGTAAGACTCTTAAATGGGTCTGGAAGCTTTGCCATGTCCCCCAAAATAACTCCCAGGGGCATCCATCAAAAATTTCCAGCTTATGGGAGTTCCCTGGTGGTGTAGTGGCTTAAGGCTTCGGCGTTGGCGCTGTGTCAACGCTGCGGACTGGGTTCGATTCCCAGTCAGGGAACTACCCACATACAAGAAAAAAAAAAAAAAAAAAAAAAAAAAAAAAAAAAAAAAAAAAAAAAAAAAAAAAAAAAAAAAAAAATTCCAACATATAAACATCACCCAGCTTTGGTGAAGGGTGTCTATTACTTATCACCAAAGTAAGAGGATGTGGATATAATTTAATAGATGTGCAAACTTTGCTACCAAGGACATATACACTTATCTTTCAGGCTCATCGGTTTATCTCGATGAAAAACTCCATATCCACATTGAACAGTTGTTTTTTTCCCCCTATTTTTTATTTTATGAAAATGTTTCCACCTTTGCCTGCAAGGTGGTTAATACTAACACTGCTACAGTAACTTCCTTTTGTACTTTATACTCAGAAAGCTGCCACAGACTCAAACTGCACAGGTAAAACCCTATGCTGTATCGTTTCCTGACTTCCCACCTTTCCCCCACAAGGAAGAGTGCAGGCAGTTTCGTTAGTTTCTTTTTTTAATGCTGCTGCCCCCCAGGCCTAGAACAGTCCCTGACACATCACAGCCTGTTAATAAACACCTGCTGAACTGAATGAATGAATGGTATATTTATACTATGGAATAGTACTATGAAGCTATTAATCACAATGAGTTAGAGTGATAACAGCTGTTATTAATGGACTTTCCAGAAGTATTAAGAAACTAAGGAGAAGTGTAAAAAATATGATCCTGTATTTTAAAATAGTATACCCTGAAATCCCATACATTAGAGAGGAAGTGGAGAACTTGGAACTCGTACACTGCTGGTAGGAATGTAAAATGATACAGCTTGGGAAAACAGTTTAATGGGTTCCTCAAAAAGTTTAACATAGCTACCACATGACCCAATGATTCCACTCGTAGGTATATAACTAAGAAAAGTGAAAACATATGTCCACACAAAAACCTGTACAAGAATGTTCATAGCAGCATTATTTCTAATAGCCAAAAAGTAGAAAAACCCCAAATGTCCATCAATTGATGAACAAACAAATGGACTGTTGTTTGGCCATAAAAGAAATGATGTACTAGTACATGCTACAACATAGATTAATCTTGAAAACATTATGCTAAGTGGAAGAAGCCAGACAATGGCCACAAATTGTATGATTCCACTTATATGAAATATCCAGAATAGCCAAATCCATAGAGGCAGGAAGTAGATTAGTGATTACCAGAGGCTGGGGGGGGGTAGTAGTAAATGGGTAGTAATTATTAATGGGTACAAGGTTTCTTTCTGAGGTGATAAAAATGTTCTGGAATTAGAGAGTGATGATCAATGCACAATTCTGTGAAAATACTAAAAACAACTGAAATGTACACTTGAAAATGGGTGAACTTTAGAGTATATAAATTATATCTCAATAAAGTCATTTTAAAACATACACATCTGGGGAGGGGGTGGGACAGGAGGGAGGGGAAGCTTAATATAAGGTGATGGATGGAAAGAGATGTCACATTAGGTGGTGAACTTATTATACATCAAGTTGACAATGCACTGTAGAATTGTATGCCTGAGACCTATGTAATCCTTGCTAACAGATGTTACCCCAATAAGTCTAACAATAAAAATGAATTTAAAAAAATAAATAAAACATACACATCTGCAAAAGCATACATGAATAAATACATGAGTATAAGAATGCTATATTCATGCATGCACTCGTACATGAATGATGTGAAACAACGGTGTAAAGGCTGATGATGCTAGTGATGGAGTATGTGGGGGGAAGGGAGCAAGTGTGGAATCAAGGAGGAGATAAAAAATTTTTAAAACACCAAAAAATATTAATAACAATAAATCCAAGGCCAGAGGCCTTGAGTAGAGGGAATAATGTGCAACAAGGTGAGCCTAAACAATAAAAATGAGGGGTGTAGTGGCTAGGCTTCAGCACTCTCAATGCTGTAGCCTGGGTTGATTCCCAGCCAGGGAGCCACCAAAAAAGAAATAAATAAATAAAATAAAAATAAGAGAACCAGTTGAAAAAATCCAGCAGGTAATTTGCAACAGGGGGAGAGAAAGCAAACCTGAGCAACTATAATGATTCAATGGAGTTTGCAAGAAAATGCAGGCTGTCAGAAAGGGAGAACACAAAGATGGGACAGATTTAAGACAGAACCAACCCACCAAAGGTTTAAAAAAAAACAGTACGCAAGAAGAAAATTCAATGGCTCCTGCTCAAGAATTCCTGGGTCTGCTGAGGTAGAACCAAAACATGACAAGAAGCTTCAAGTGACAGAAAGGGACTCAGTACACTGGTGTCTCCTAGGTAGGAGAAAATGGGCATCTTTTGAGAGAAAGTGTCCAATTGCCACTGTTTTGGAAAAAAGCAGCCCCAACAGACTGCCTTGGGAATTCCGGTGGAAGAGGTGCCACTGGAAAGGGATGAATTGGGATTTTTCCCAAGAACATGAGAAGGGAGAGAGGAAGAAAGGGACGACTTTAATTTTTAACAGGTATTTCCTGACAAATGTTAACACTGCTGCCAGTTTCTCTGCATGCTAAGCTTAACCAGGGTCTTTATTTTTCTTTTATGTAAGCTTAGTTCTTTTGAAAAGTGTATGGGGCTTTTTTTTTTCAAGAGACAAAGTATTTTCCCCTTTAACCTTTTTGTTTCCCCTAGGCTATGTGTCCAATAGACAGCCTTGAAATGTATTATCTTACTCTCTTAAACATTTACTGCCCCAAAACATCAAATAAAAAAATAAAAAAAGACTCAAGGAGGAAGGTATACAAGGTAAAAAAGGGAAGCAAAACATGTAATGCTTTCAGAGCTGGGAACAAGGACAATGCCCATCTGATTTCTAAATGACCAAACAGGTATTAGAAACAGTCTCCTTCTTCAAGAAACAGGATTTGAATCAGACACTAAGATATTAATTAAATGGCCTTTGCAAACTGGTGTGCATGACAGAGATTTCTCAAAACTGGTGAGGATCCAGTACGTGAAGTGAAAAGCTCCTTAAGGGCAGGAACTCAGTGGTCCACTTCCTCTGTAGCACTTGACATGCCCGGCAGAGCAACAACTTTGCATCAAGCCACACACTCTGCTATCCACTGAAGAGTCACCATTAATGGAAGGAGCAGACAAAACACAGGGTACCAAATCCTAACTGCACAGGGTGTCAGACAAGTCTGCATGAGACAGAGTAAGGGATGTCTTCCAGGCAAGATAATACCTGAGCTGAGTTTTGAAGGTGATAATCAGTTGAAGTGAGAGAACATTCCAGCAGAGGGAGACAAGGAAACTGGAGAGAGTTCAAGACAAGAATTGTTCAGCAAAGCTCAATGAAGTACCTAAAAAAAGGTGGGGGGCGGGGGGGGAGTTCCCTGATGGTGTAGCGGCTTAAGGCTTTAGCGCTTGCGCTGTCAGCGCTGTGGCCTGCGTTCGATTCCCAGCCGGGGAACTACCCACATACCAAAAAGCAAAAAAATAAAATAAAATAAAATAAAAAATTAAAAAATAATAATAAAAAAGGTGGGGAAAGGATGAAAGTGGAGGCCAGAGCCCAGTGAAGAACTGTCCTGGATTGGTAGATGTGATTATGAAGACAGTGGGAGCCACTGAAGGACTTTAAATTGCGGGGTGTGGGAGTGAGGTGGTGACTATGAACAGATTATTATTTTGGAAAGACACCAGCAGGAGCAAACCTCTGTATTTAACCAAAAATTAAAGAAAAGAACTACAATGAAAATGTGGGGAAACCTCAGGAAAAACACTTTACAGATCTGCACTCTCTTCATTCATGGACAAAATTCTTTTATGGGGTTATCAAATTATCGTGTGAAGACAGTGAGAATTCAGAGGTAGCTGAAAGTGGTGAGTCCTCTGAACGCAGAAATGAGTATTATGAGGAAGTAGATATTGCATTATTAATTTTAATTCAAGACACTTTTAAAATGTATGTTTGGGAGTTCCCTGGTGGTGTAGTGGCTTAAGGCTTCGGCACTGGCGCTGTCAGCGTTGCAGCCTGGGTTCGATTCCCAGCCAGGGAGCTACCCACATACCAAAAAGCAAAAACAAACAAACAAACAAAAAAAAAACAAATAAAATGTAATGTTTGACACATTTTGATATATTAGTTTTGTGAGCATGCACACAAAAAAAGATTTATAATAACTCTAAATCTTGTCTACTATTAACAGCAGGCCAGGAGGAATTTTAAAGACTTCAAAGACAAAGATAATCTGTTACATTCACTTTGGACCAGACCATAGTCACTTCTCCCACTCAGTGTATCTGAAATACAATCTGTTAAGCCTAATTTCTTGATGGTCGTGTTGTTTCACAGCAAAAGATTGAGGCCACAATACTAAAAGATTTCTGAGCTCCCCATGGGATACTTTACCTTCCCAATTAATCTACTGAGCACTAACAATTCCCATCACCAGGGGCAATTTCCCTGCCTAGGTTTATCTTGTTGGCACAAGCACACACAAAAAATATCCTGGATCCAGTAGGAAAGGATTACCAGAATAGGAGTATCTTTAATACCAAGCAAATTTAACAGAGCTTTCTTGGTTGCTTGTAGATTGTGACTAACAACCACAAAGTAAATTCGTACTTACTTTAAAAAAATAATCTATTTTAATCTTAGCACCAAAACCCCAGGAATTTTTTCCTATATGCCCTAACAACAAAACAAGTGATTATAAACTCTATTTCTAAAAATATCTTACTCTGATAAGATAACCAACCTTGTAATTGTCATTTACTATCACCATTTATCATCAAGTCATAAAAGATGCTTAATTTTAACACCAGAAAATGACATTTTTAAAGAAAGGGCAGTCCTTTAATTGAACAAATTTAGTTTTATGAAAAACTCCCCACATTTTCCTTGTTTTTCTCAACACTAAGGCCCATTCAACATTCCATTTCATGGGCCTGGCCAAGAGTCTCCAAAATTTGTTCTCACCAATTTAGGATGTCCCCTCGCCCCATCTTTAAGGAGGGGCCATAAACAATGTCATGGAACTGGTAAGAAGATCTAGTTCTCCCCTAGCTGAAGAGGACTCCCCCTAGTTGGAAAGGACTCTGTAAACAAGGACGCATTAAATGTTAAATTAGCAACTCAAGCTCCTTTCCATCTCCTCCTCCCACCACAACACTTTACAGATGAAGAACTGAAGGTCCAGAAAGAAAAACAGACTGGCCCAAGGCCATAAATCTAAGAGAATCTCTCTAGCTTACTGACAGTCACTGTTACTCTACTGAGCTGAGCAATCTGTGTAACACATGCACAAACTAGCCATGAAATTTAAATATGTATATGGTTATACAACCAGTCATACACTATTATGACAACCCAACCCTGATCATTTTGAACCAAAGCAATTATCATCTGTATCATCTGAAACATAAGATGTACCATGTCAAGTCAGTTATAAGGAGAACCTCGGTTTCAGAGAAATCCCACCTCAAGACGACACACTGCACTTCAGATGCATACCCTAAAAGTTCAAGTTTTAAATGGAAATTTTGATACAAACTTCGCCCTAACCACAACTGCTATAATTACCCTCCACTATCCTGTACTTGACTGACATTCAGATATATGGACTATTACCAAGGCACACAATGATAAAGGTTTTATATGGCACAATATTGAAGAAAATTCCTAACACCTGGGCTACGCACAGGCAATCAAGAAGCATTCTCCAGCTACCAAAAGTTCCTGAGTCTTAAAGACTGCTTGCATACTAATCAGAGGGGAAGAGACAATTTTATAGGGGAAAAAAAACACTGGATCAGCCATTTCTTTACAGAAACAATTTTATCCAGATCAGTACTCTACTCTTTACACCATATACTCTTCTAAATTGGTTTGGCTACTTTAAAACCTATATGTATTCTGCTGATGTCTAAGAACACAGCTCTGATTTCACCTCAACATGCATCCTCCCAGATAACAGACAGCAAACGCTGGGGGCTTTGCAACATTTTTTAGTTTCCTGAATCTGCTGTAAACTCAGAAAAACATTATCAATGGCTTAAAATGCTCTTTTTACAAAACATTTTTCCCTGTCATCAAAATAGCGCAGCGAATTTATGGCAATTTTTCCTGGGCCCCCCGTACTTGCCGGCAAATTATCAAAGGAATCAACAAAGTTCTCTGCATTTGAATGGTCACATGAATTCTTAGCCTTAAACAGGCTGGAACTACGTGAAACTGATTTCTCTTCCAGACATCTCCAGGTAGGCTGCCCAAGAATGAACTATGTTGTCTTAAATGTAATCACTTAAGCCATACAATTACCGGACTGCGGGAAAGGAAAATTTTCCTCAACAAAATACAGGATTATTCACACCAAACCTGATACAATTAACCAGGTCTCAAGAAAAAAAGGGCATTCCGCCAGCTTTGGACTGACCTCCCAGCGGAGTGAGGCGGGGCTGGGGGAGCAAAGCGAGGATGGGGGCACGGGCCTCGGCGGAAACGAGCCCGCCGGAGGCCTAGGGTCCGCTGCCTGCGGCTCAGCGCCCCGCGCCGCGTCCTCGGGGCCTTCGAACTGCGATGCCCCCTCCCGGGGCACAGGTCCAGAGGACCAAGACGATTAAGGCGGCGGCACCGGCCTCTCCTAGGACTCCAGAAGAGCAAAATGTAAGGGTCGCACCTAGCGCCTCGGCTCGGAGGAGACCTGCGCGCTGAGAGCCTACAACCAGGCCTCAACACCAGCCAGGAGCGGCCCGCGAGCCCCGCGGCACAGGCTGCGGGTCGGCCCGGGAGCCCGGGAGGGGAACGGCGCAGGCGCGGGACGAGCTGGGGGGCCCGGGAGTAGGATGGCGCAGGCGCGGGCAGTCGGGGTCTGCGGGGTCGCCTGGGCCTGGCCGCGCGGGCGGCGCTGAGGAGATGGACTGGCTCTCCCGCGCACACTGAGGGGACCGGGCCTTGGCTCTTACCGGGCGGCGCCGCCTTACTCGCTCGCTGGCTCCGGGCTCGGGCCGGGCGGCGAGCTCGCCCGGTGGCGCGGCCCGAATCCGTTGAGTCCGGCCTCAGGGCAACAGCCAACCCCGCGGCGCCGTTCGGCCGGCCCGCCCTTCCTCCTTTGTAACCCCCGCCCTCGGCCCGCCTCTTGCCCGCCCCACAGGGCCGCCGCTAACTGCGCAGGCGCCGTACAGATCCCGCCTACAGCCCTCTGCTGCGCAGGCGCTTGAAGTCCCTCTGGGTGCACTGGTGTCCCTCCCGCTTATGTGTAGCGTAGGCTTCCTTCCACCTGGTGCGCCACATGAAAGAGCTCTGGTATTCTTTCCACACGCCAGGCCTTGCCTTGGAGCTCCCACTGGCGGATGCTCCTGAAGGCTGTGCGGGCCGCAGACGCGTGATGAGTGTAGAGCTCCCTAGTCCCAAAGGCTTACCTCAGCTCAAAGGTCCACTGTTCACGCATCACTTATTTACATTGTGCCAAGGACGGCGCAGTGTTGCATGAGCTAGACAGTGGCGAAAAAACACACAAGCCCTGTCTTCCTGGCGCTCCCCGTGCAGCAGGGAACACAGACAAAAAAAAGTTAAGGGGAGTTCCCTGGTGGTGTAGTGGCTAGGCTTCTCAACCTCGCGGCCTGGGCTCGATTCCCAGCCAGGGAACCACTCCTGCCCAAAAAGAGGCTAAATATCCTTGATGAAGTTAAGTTCTGTTAGGTTGCCATTATACAGGTTTTTTTTTTCCTTTGATAGTTTGAAATACATTAGATTTTTATTACATAACCTTAGTTACCCAGGTAAAAGACAACTTGGTCTTAATAAAATTTTAATACATTGCTGGACCATTTGCTAATAATCTGTTAATACTTAGCATTTTTGCATGTATGTCCATTAATGATATTGTGCTATATGTTAACTTTCTTGTACTGTCCATGTCTGTTTGGGGATTAAGCTTATAATAAATTGACAATGAGTTGAGACTTAGATTTTCTTTTTCTGGAAGATTTTATACATATAAGATCAGAACTTTCTGTTATTTTTAATGTTTGCTGAATTTACCCATAAAATTATCCAAACCTGGTGTGTTTTTATTGGTTTTGTTTGTTGTGAACTATTTGAGGGGATGGGATGCAGATTTTAAACTAAGCATTATATTTCTTTAATAGTTCTAGGCTTAGACAGAATTTCTGTTTTTTCCTGCATCGTTTTTACTAAGTTACATTTTTGCAGGTAAGTATCTGTCTTGTTGACATTTTCTAAATCACTGGCATAAAATAGTTAATATAATTTCCTTATGATTTTTGTGTTAATTGTATTTATTATTTCTTTCTGAATAGATTTCTAACACATTTACATATTTCAAAATTCAGGAAGCATCCCTTTCTGTAGTTTCTCTTCCCAGAAACCACTAACTGTATTCATTTCTTCATATCCTTCTAGAAATACTTTATGAATATAAACAATTATCTAATATAAACATATGTACTACTGCTTTTTCTTTTTTTTTCTTTTTCTTTTTTTTTTTTTGGTGGTTCCCTGGCTGGGAACTGAACCCAGGCCTCAGCGTTCAGAGTGCTAAAACCTAGCCACTACACCACCAGGGAACCCCCTGCTTTTTCTTTATACAAATGGTAGTCTATTATAAATTCTGATCTGTTTCCTGTTTTTTTTTTAAACCAGAATAGCCGTGATGTTTTAATACTGTAGAGATAATCAGTTATTCAAACCCTAGTACAACTAAGGTAATGAATTTCACAACCAGACAGCATGTGTTTGAATCCTGGCTCCATCACCTACTAGCTGCCTGTCTTTATGGTTCAGTTTTTTCATCCATAAAATGGGTGCTATCATGGGTTGCTGTGAGGACTAAGTGGGATAACGCATGAAGAGGACTTAGCATCATGTCTAGCACCCAGCAAAAATGCTTGGTAAATGTGAAGGGCATTCATGTTAAATCTGTCTGGGCATTTCAAAAAGAACTCAACATCACTCAGATCCTCACGCCAACCCTGTAAGAACTGTATGGAGGACAGATTTGAGATTCAGAGTAGTTATTTCACTTAGCCTAAGACCACCCAGGTCGCAAATGGCAGAAATAGAACACAACTGTCTGGTCCCAGGCACCTACCAGCAAAACCCAGTATTAAAAGATAATTTTTTATATTAAAGGGCACAAAGTCAATGTACAACTCAATGAAATATAAAAAAGGTAAAAAAATATTTAGCAGTTTCCCCATTAACACTCCCCCCAACAATACACCCTCCTCAAAGGTAACCACCATTTTGACATCTAACTCAGGATTAATATGGACTGATTTTGAACTTTAAATAAATGAAATTATATTGTGACAAATTACCACAACCTTAGTGGCTTAAAACAACAGAAAGGTATTGTCTTACAGTTCTGGAGGCTAGAAGTCAGACATCAAAGTGTCGGCAGTTCTGAGCTTCCGCTGAAGGCTCTGGAAGAGAATCCATTCCTTTTCTCTTCTACCTTCTGCCAGCTGCCCGCATGCCTTGGCGTCCCTTCTCTCTGTGCTGCAGCACTCCGATCTCTGCCTCCATCTGTGGCTTCTCCTGTGTGTGTGTGTGTGTGTGTGTGTGTGTGTGTGTGTGTGTAATATCCCTCTGATTCTTTCTCATAACCACCCTTGTGATGGCATTTAGGACCCATCTGGATAATCCAGGGTAATGCCCCACTGCAAAATCCTTAATTTATCACATCTGCAAAGACCCTTTTCCCAAATAAGGCAACATTTATAGGGTCCAGGGGTTTAGGACCTGATATTGTGGGGAGCCATTATTCAGCCTCCTACAAGTATGTATTTTGGGGAGTGTGCCTTCTTTCACTCAACATTAGGCCTGTGAGATTAATCCATCTTGTTGCATGTGTCTGTGGCATGCAAAATGAATATTATTTGGGTTGCTATGTAGTATTCCATTGTATGAATTTGCTATACCATGATTTATCCATTCTTCTATTGATGAACAGTTGGGTTGTCTCCAGTTATAAACTACTAGTGGAAAGAAAATTGGATTAAGCAAAAAAGAGTTCTGGTGTCTCCATTGGAAAGCTAGGCATCCCTGGAACACACCCTTCTGGGTTATCTGATTCTCTTCTGATTCTGTGGGGCCCTGGGCCTTTTCTTGGCTCTGAGCTCTTTTACAACTCTGTAAATTCTATTATTATTATTTTTTTTTTTTTGGTATGTGGGTAGCTCCCTGGCTGGGAATCGAACCCAGGCCCCAGCACTGACAGTGCCAACACCGAAGCCTTAAGCCACTACACCATCAGGGAACTCGATGGTTGGATGATTAGTGTTATGTGTATTTGCCACAATTGTTTTTTGTTTTTTTTTTTTGCTCTTTGGTATGTGGGTAGCTCCCTGACTGGGAATCGAACCGAGGCCGCAGCGCTGACAGCACCAACGCCGAAGCCTTAAGCCACCACACCATCAGGGAACTCTGTAAATTCTAGAAAACTAATGTCAATGCAAATAATTCTTATCTGAGGACAACCCTTCGCCACAATGGAAAAGCCAGTTTTGCCTCCATTTGCAAGTTTACTTCCATTTTTTTTATTATAAATGTGTCTGACTTTTGAATTCTCCTTTGAACGGATGGTGACATCTTACTGGTCCCTTCATTTAGTGAAGGAGTCAAATGAATTTCTTGATACATGTCTATTTAATACTTGCATAAAAGTCGTGATTTTGTTACTAGAGAATGGGTCCTTTTCAGCGCCGTGTCCAGGTTCTTGGTATCTTGAGTAAAGAATTCAATGAGACACACACCAAAGTGTACAGGTGAAACCAAGAAGCAGTTTATTGAAAGGAAAAGAAAGTGAAATAAGAGATAGTTTATTAAAAGGGAAAGTACACTCCTACGAGGTAGGAGCAGGCTCGGGCAGAAAAATGGCTCAAGAGCCCCCATTACGGAGGCTTTGGTATTTCATTTTCTCTAGTTGGAAGGGGTTACGCCCATCTGGGTGTGGGGCCTTTTGATGGATAATTTTGATCGACACAGGGCCTATTTCATCACCTTTCCTAATTGCACTTGTTCTTTCCCAGAGTTCAGTCTGTATAATGATATTAATGAACTTCCTGGCATATGTGTGATATTACAATGATGGTATAATGAGGCTCAGGTGAAATGAAGGTCATTGTAGCTCTTACTGTGCAGGCAGGTGTTGGGAACTGGCTCAGACTGGTGGGCTTCTTGTGCCCTCTAACTGCCTTGTACTAGTTAAACTCTTTGGAACTTCCTTCTGTGGCTGCCTACCTGGGATGGGGATTACTAGTGAAATGGTGGTTGGTATCTGGGTGGCGACTACTCCAGCAGGGCAAGTCCCATGACAGAGGTCTGGCAATCCCCCTATTCTATCTGCCTTCCTTACGTTTCTCCTGAGAGACATGATCCCTACAAATCTCCATGGGAAGCTGAGGGGTTGGAGGTCTCATCTTTTGTATCTGCTTCCTGCTGAAGGTGGTCATTGCCCCTACCTATTGGGGATCCACAGAGCTCCCACCCTATCTGATCTAAAATGGGGAGGGGTCTTGAGATCTGCCTGGGAGACTGTTGACTTCTTCAGTTGAGATGGGCTGGAAGCCTTGCTGGGCTATCACTTGTATCCTGATGGCCCCTAGATGAGGAGAAATTAATTCAGTTAATAGTTTTAAAAGCATTGACTCAGAAGCAGGTCCAAAAGCCCCTGACACTGGGGGGTTACGAGATGGACAGGAATTACAAGTTTCAGAATAATTCTCTCATGGTAGGATGTAGGGGCATTCTTATGATTCAGGTTAGAGACAGTCTACTTATTGTTCGAGGTTAGAAGTCAGGGAAACTTGATGGAGATGATTAGGACTATGGACTAGGAAAGAGGTGAAACTGAAAGCTGAAGAACTAGGGAAAAGGAGTCTATAGTGAAGGGGGGGCAAGGCTCCTTCATTTGGCCCGTATCAATTTTGCTATTTTTTCAAAATTACCTTTTTAACATTAGGCATAAAGTTCCTATGAACATTCTGGTACACAGCAAAGTACTTTTAATGAGCCAAACCACTACAACAGATTTTCTGCCATTGAAATTCCAAAGCACAAGAGCCATTTCCCACCAAGCAGGAGGCTGCTGACGTTTCCTGAGCTGCCACCAGGCCGGTGGAAACCCAATCCGGTGCCCTGGGCTGGGGAGGGGGCACAGATGGCTTCCACCAGGTCCCTAGCCTCTAATAGCTGTCTCTGTATGAGATGACAAGTGACATGCTGCTAAGGTGTCCTGGAGGAACCAGCAGATTCTCAGAAGAGGTGGCATTTGAGCAGGGTTTCCATAAGGAGAGGGCACACAGGGACAGTGGACAGCAGGAGAAAGGGCAAGAAGTGCAAGCAAACGGGGCATCCTCAGGGAGCAAAACTGAAGGTGTGGGGCGGAGCAGTGAGCATGGCTGTGCATGCAGAGGTGGGGTGGGGGCAGGGCAGACACAGCCTCCCCACCAGGCCTTTGAACTTGGGTTCTAAGGTGTGGACAGAGGCTAGTCATTGCAGCTTTGGGACAGGGAGGTGACATGCTGTGAGACTGTCTTTGTGGCATGCACAGGATGGGGAGGGCGGCCCTAGCAGTCAGAGCTCACAGCTCTGGGGATGAGGGAGTGAAGTGGGGGCTGGGAGGTCTTGAGGGTGATGAGGTCAAAGGGGAGGGGACCGATCTGAGGGTGGGGCACACAGAATTGTCTGGATTTCATGCCAGTCTGTGACTGGGCCTCAGTGCTGACGTCAGTGTGGTTCCATCAGCATCACCTACACTTTGTCCCCTGTACTTGATTATCCTCCTTGGCTCCTCAGAACAGGAGGTACAGAAAGAGCAGGCAGTTGGAGCAACTACTGGCCTGGAGCAAGATGGGAAGGAGCCCATTTGTCACTGTGTGTACTTCTCCCAGGGCCCAGACTAAACCTGGCCACCGCCACCAAGTGGCAGGGGTTGGGACACTGCAATGGTTTCCATTCATGCTGGCCCTGCCGTGCTAGGGTCTTGTCCCCACCAAGATGGGCTGAGCTCTGCAGCCCGCAACACCTGCCCCAGTCACTGACCGCCCCACTCAGGCCCAGCTGCTCTGCACCAGGAGCCAAACAGGCAGGGGCTGCAGGCCAAGGTTTAATTGGAAGACAACCGTTCCCAACAGTCAGCAAGCCATCAGCTCTGAGTACCAGGACATGGAGCTGGGATTCTCGACATGCCTCCCTCGGGTCCCAGGAAATGTGCAGCTCCTCTATTTGACCAGCCGAATGACAATGTGTCTGCAAGCAGAGATGGGCTGTTTGTCTTCCACAGCCATGTTGCTCACCTTAGGAGGAACCCATGTGCCCAGCGACCACAGCCGAAGCCCCAGAAGTTCCTTGGGGTGCCCAGCTGGGAGTCAAGACAGCAAACCCCGAGAGGGGGACTGCCGACACCACCACAGCAAGGCAACCGTCACATAATTTAAACTGAAACTGTATTTAAATGAACAGCTTTAGCATCTGCTTCCCTCTGGATGGGTCTGGATTTCCCATGCTGGCCCATGGGGATGTGCCATGGGTTCCAAAGTCCTGTCTGTCCAGGGTCACTGAAGCCCTGGGGAGACCTCGGGTCTGGGGTGGCCACCATTCTGGGGCCTCCTCTTCCAGCAGTGGCTCAGCTGGTAGCTGCTCAGGAGCTAGCGTGTTTGGCCTCACTACTCAGGCCTCTTCTTTGGCCAGAATTCCATTTGAACTTACACATCCCTAGCTGCTGGGCTCAAATTTCCACAAAGTGACTGAAAATCCTGAGTCTGTGGTCAGGTCTGCCCAGCTTCACCCCCAGGAGAGGAATGGAAAAGTAGTTAATGTGTGCAATGCGCCCTGGTTGCGTGAGCGGGACTGGCCAGAGAAGCCTGGAGGCCTTTCTCGGGACACATGGCTGCATGATGTCAGGCTGGCTGCCTGGCTTCAGGCACTTGGCTCACCTCTTAGACGAATAGCCTCCTGGAGCAGCGGGGGTCCTTTCCAATCTGGAGACCTCTGATAGATGCGACAGGGCCCTGTCTTCCAGCATGCTTACGTGGGTGCCTGTTTGGCATGGCCCCAGCTGGCCTGTCTATACTGGGAGAACCGCGGTGACCCAAGGCTCTGGCGGCAGCTGACCCATCGCTCTCTCTCCCAGTCACACTGACTGAGCTCCAACCCGCACTCCATCCCGGGTTGAGTTCCCCCTCACCCAGAGACGGCCTCCAGCCCCCATCATGCCTGCTGACCTGTGGCAGAGCCTCTTCAAGAGTTGGGTGTGTGTGTCACCCCCGTTTTTCTGTTTATCTTTGTAGAGCTATTTGTGACAGCCCACCATTAATCCATGGAAATGCTTTCTCTTAAAGCCACTGGGGTATTCTTTTGGGGGGCAGGTATAAAAGTTCTGGGATTTCTATACGACATCCTGTCCTCCTCTATTTGTCCAGGGTGTGTGTGCACGAGGCCTCTGCCCGTGCGCTTGTGTGAACACAGCCACGTCCAGACCAGTATCGTGGTCTGGCTGCGCCTCGTCCAAACGGGAGGGAACCTGGGGGGACTATCAAAACACCAAGACCCCAGCTTCTGCTCGCTGATCAGCTCTGGGATGCCAGGTGGTGTGTGCCTCAGCTTACCCACCTATCAAGTAAAGAAATTGAACTAAGCGGCCTGGGGGGGGGTTGGGGGCGGGTTCTCTGAGGTGTATCAGCCTCAGATTCCAGGCCGCAGTGAATGGTCCTGCTTCCGGGGACATGCTACTGGCCGCTCAGCTGGACACGAGCCCCTGCTTGCAGCAACATGGAGAAAGTCAGTTCTTGCCTGAAAAATCACCTCCTAGTAAGAGAGATGTAATAGGACGTTTTTTTGAAGGTCTCCCAAGAGGACTGGGAAGGTAGGGATAGAGGCAGTAACTGTAGCCTTTCAGGGGCCAAATACTCAGCACAAGGCCAGTGGCAGCCACGAGTGACCATCATGGAGCCAACAGAAAGGCCAGAGCGGGCAGCACCACCGAACCTCATCCCAGCGAACACTGCTGTGACTGCGGGGCTCTCTAGGGCCAGGCAGGGTAGGGCTGGGGACCTCCCTGCCCCTGGGCTTCGCACAGCTGGTGCGCCCTCTGCCCCAAACCAAATGGCCGAAAGCTCACATTCCTTGGAATGACTGCTGCCGCCCCATGTGTGCTAATGCTGCCTAGGGGTGTCACCGGGCCTGGCTCCTCCACAGCAGCACGCACACCACCCTCCTGGGCACCCAGGCCCTTCACTCCACCTGCTGCCCCTTCCAGCTCTGTTGCGCACCCCCACCCCCACCCCCACCCCAGGGGCACTGATTGGTTTTTCTTTTCCATGCAGCAATCACCACTAACTTCAAGTAGTCTCAGGTAACTTTAATGAAAGTGTCAGCAGTCCTTCCCCCCACAGTGGTATATAGATGGTTGAAATCGAAAGCAGAAGCGCAGCTGCTGAGACCAACCCCCCAACAACAGGCCGCTGCCTTCTGAGCCATGCTCGCGGCTCCAGACCCAGGGCCCGGGGCAGGGAAGCATCACTTCTTGTTGCGGAGTCTGGCAGCCGAGCTCCGTGGAAGAAGGTCTCATCTGGGCTCCAGCCTTAGCGCCCCCCCATGCCGGCTTGGCCAACCCATAGATGGGACGACAGGGGTGGCCGGGGCTCCCAAGTGACCACCACCACTGTGGCCTGGCAAAGGAGCATGTTTACAGCTACAGAAGAAAGAGTGGTCATTTCATCATTAAACTGCACACATTCTATATAAATAAAAAGTAAAAAGGGGAGGAGGTAGGGAAGGGAACAGAAATTGGCACAGACATTGATATATTGCTTTCCAGTTTCAATGCGACAGATGCAAATCATGAGACACCAGGAGAAACGGAAACGAGGGCCGGGTTGAGCTTTTCGACACAAAGTGTGTTCCCCTTGCAGGGCTGGAGGTTTGCTGAGGTGGACGGGGATGGGAAGCCAGGCTGGAGGAGTCCCCGAAAACCCACGAGTCCAGACACGTGTGGAGGGCAGAGGACCCTGCTCCCTGCCCTCACCCCCCAGGAGAGCAGCACTGCTTTGAAACGATGGGCCTGCTCTCCTGGCAAGAAAAAAAGTACAACTAAATAAATACAATATGCAGATGTGAGACCTTCAAGTGACTTCATCCGGTTCGGCAGATCCACAGGCAGAGGAGAGTGAGGGGCACGTGGCCTCCCATGTGCTGTGATCTTGGGCAGGAGCTGCCCATCAACACATTGGGTGAGCCCTCCCACCCTCCGACACGGGAAGGATCATGAGACAGTGCCACCAGTTACTGGAGCAGTCACATGACAACCAAACACCTTTTCCTGAGTCATGCCATGGCTTCCCTCCTCTGGTTAGCTACATCCTCTCTTCCTGCAAGACCAGCATGGAAACTTTGTTTCTTTTCGCCTCATCCTAACCCTCTTTTTTAAAGAAGTGATGTAACTGTTCACAGACTTGTTTCTTCAAAATACTTAGTGGATTCCCCAGTTCTCTTTCCTCTAAGTCAGATGGTCAGGAAGGTTACCAGGAATGTCAAATGCATGGAGAGGGGGAGGGTGGGCAGGTCTGTCCTTGCACCTGCACAGGGATAGGGGTCCCCACCCTCAGCCTGGGCTGTGGGACAGCCCCTGTTCCTAAGCTCCCACATTTCTGGTGCTCAGGAGACTTCAGAAATGGCTCCTGATGAAAACAGAGCTGGCGCTTGGAGGAAGACAAAATGCTGCTGGGACACAGATTGTCCACGGAGTACATTCTAATATCTTATTAGGTATCTGAGTCTGTTAGGAAAAAAATTAGAAACTATGTATAAAACTTAAAAATATTCAAGTATCAAAAGGCTATTCGGATCAAAGTTTAAAACAAGCTGTCAGCAAGATGCCACCAAGAGGAACGTTTACAAAAGTTTACTGAGTTTGTTCAGCAGAGAGCAAGGGACTGAAGTGATTTATAAGGGGGTCGATTAGGGGCAGGGAGAGTAGGGGCAGAGAGGGTGACAGACTAGGGTAAGCTAGAGATCAAGGCTGAAGGGGAGAGTGTGTGCCCCGCAGGGTGGTTGGGATGGGGTCACTCTCCCTGGGAACAAGCCATAAAGTGCGCAGCCTGAGCCTCCCACCCCCGGTGTCCGGTCCTGGACATTACATGGGGAGCTGCCTTCCAAGGGGCACATGAACAGCAAAAACAATGCAATAAGAGAACAGGAAGAAGACCCATTTCTGCAGAGATCCCTCTAGAAAGAAAAAGAAAGGAGGTGAAAGGGGTCAAACGCTACAGTGTTGACTTAGCTGTTCAAACCCTGTTACACACAGGAGTCGAATTTCTAAGTCAAGGAAATCTAGGTGGCCCGGGACCCACAGAGGAACGGGGCTGTGGCCCCCAAGGTATGAAGCAGCAGCAGTGTTTATTCAAGACACGATAGTGAGGGAATCTGGTCGTTTCCCCTTCTCCCCGGAGAGGGTGCATCTTGATGAGTGATCCAGTAGAAATCTTTTAAACTCTGGTAAGTTAAATTCATAAAAACCACTCCCTTCGCTTGGTCCCTGGCCAGGCCTGCACTCTGGGCCGTGTTGGCTTGGGGCGCCCTCTGGTGACGGTATGGAAAACCACAGCCTGAGGCCAGCTGGGAGCTTGCAGGCTCATCAGCTGGGGGCCCAGAACTGCCCAGGCCACTTGGCCTTTTGCCTTGGGTAGCTAGCTGTCTCTTGGCAGATGGCCTGGCCCTTGGGGGCAGCCCAATTACTCCTCAACAAGGTTTGGTTCCCGCTCTGTGGATGGCCTGTTTCACCATGAGGTTTGCAGGCCGTTCTGGCCTCCTGGAGAAGCAGTTGGGCCTTTAGACCTCGGTGGAGAATAAGATGCTCTGTCTCTTGCTATCCGGGGCGGGGATGGCCTCCAGCTGCAGGAAGTACAGCAGCACCTGGACCTGTGGGGGCAGAACAGGAGGAAAGTGGCTCAGAGGGGTGCTCGCTGCTGCAGATGGGAGGTCTTCCTAGCTAGAACCCAGGAGCTCAGGGTGCCGAAGCCTCCTGCTGGTGACATGAGCCCCTCACAACAAGAGCTCTGGGTGCCCTCGAAGGACCACCAGGTGAGGTGGACCCTGAGAAACCCAGTAAGGTGCAGAGGGAAGAGCCTCCTGCTCTCCTCGGCCACAGGCCCCTGGGCAGGTCCACCGCCCTTGTATAACCTGAGTGGGAACAACTGGCAGGACCCAGGGTGGGGCAGGCAGTGGCCACGTCTGCAAAGCTGAGCACCATGGACTGGAGCTTGTCTCCTCCTACCTGGGACATGACCTCCAGGGACCAGCTGTCAGTCATGGAGATGGGCTGGTTGGGGTTGGCAGGGAGCTTGCTCTCTTTCTCTGAGGGCCGGAGCAGCGTGGGGCCGAAGACCGTGGCAAGGTTGTGCAGGGACATCTTGTTCACTGTCTCCTTTTCTGCTACCCTGAGGAGAACCGAAGCAGATGGTGCTGTTGGGACACCGCCTGCAGGACGAAGGCAAGGTGGAGGGGCCAGGCCACCCTGGAGTCCCTAGGGAATATGGTGGCGGGCCCATCCCTTTCTGCCATGGGCTGGCTCCACAGCACAGCTAATGCCACCCTGGTTGTGCTGAAAGCAGTCCTGCCCTGGTAATTCCGGGTTTCAGGATGAAGAGTACTTAAGGCCAGTGGGTGGCTGGGCCAGCTCTAGGCCGTGATCTGGGGACAGGAGGGTCCAAGCACACTGCTGGCTGTGGCCAGAGCACCTCACCTTTCACTTAAGGCCATGGTACAAGGGGAGGGTGGTAAGGAGGGAGGAAGGTGACAAGGGCTCTACTGCCCAGAGGGCAGTGACCCCAGGCACGGGTGGGGGGAGAAGGCCCCAGATGCGAGAGAGTCTGATGGGAGCCCGTGGGGCACAGAAGGAACCTCCCCTTGCTGCTTGGGGCTCCTAGAGCCCCATGCCTCCTGAGGAAGAGCTGGGGTTACCTTTTCAGGTGGTCCAGAAGGAAGAGGAAGGTCAGCAGGTTGGCCTCCGGCAGCGACAACAGTAAGTTAAGCATGCAGCTCTCCTTTGCAACGGGGTCTGAAAGAGCTGCAGGTCGGGGGGGCTTGTTACTTCTTGGGGTCTCAGCCATGGGCTCAACACCTTTGCCAGGGCCTGGGGCAGGGCACAGGACAGTCCAGGCCCCTCATTGTCTTGGTTCATATAGCACTGACCCCGGTGAGGACCCTGTGATGAGTGCCTGTGTGGGACAATGTACATTCCAATGCTAAATTTTTCTCTGTCTCAAAGGGGTCAAAGGCACTACAGAGACCAGTGTCAGGAGGCATTTGGCACAGCTGCCCATTCCCACCTCCTGACCGGATGAGCCCCAGGCCCAGGAAACCAGGAATGGAATGAATCAGGAAGAGTGAGGGGCAAGAGGGTTGTGACGCCCCAGGGGGGACCAGAACTCCTGCTGAATGACCCCGGAGGCAGGTGTGGAGGATGGAGCTGCCCTGTACACCACTGCCCCAACTCCGACACCACCCTCCAGGCTGACTTGGGGTCAGCCCGGGTTTGGAGGCGGATGCACTGACGGGCCAGCACCTGAGGTTAGGAGAGCAGGACAGGAGCTCCAGTGAGGAAGACGGCAGCCCCCATAGCCCCACACCCAGGGATGCACCTGCTCTAGCTACTCAGAGGGATGGGGACAGCAGGCGGCCCCCGGAGGACAGGTAGAGCCCTTCCAGGATTGGCTTGGTTCTTGGTCTCCCCATGGGCACAGAGACAGGAAGGGAGTACGAGCCGCCTCCCACGCTCACCGATGCCCTCAGCGAAGTTAGGGTAGAACTCGTCAGTGAAGAGGGGCTCGGGCAGCTCACGGAAGTAGAGCTTCAGCGTCCCCGCGATGGCATTGACGTCCATCTCGCTCATCATCACAGACACGTCCTTGTTGTCTGGACAGAGCACAGAAGTGGAACTCAGCTACTTCCAGATCCTGAGCCAGGTTCCGCTCTCCCTGTCTCAGCCAAGCCCAGCCCACCCGCCCCAGGCTGACGGTGCTGTGGGCTCCTCCTTCCTATCATCCTCCCAGAATGCCCTGCCCACACCACCCCTGCTGGGCAAAGGGCAGCCGTGCAGGAGGACAGACACCGCCTGGGCAGGAACCAGAGGGCCTTGCCCTGTAGCAACTGCCTGGCTGCCAGTGTCCACTGCTAACAGGGCACTGAATTATCCGTCCATTTTAGTGTTCAAACTGGTGCCTTCCCTTTGGGCTCAGGTGCCCAGTGGCCTTCTATGCCCCAGGCCAGGCCCACTCCAGTCGCCCTGAGGGAGCATGCAATATGCAGGCAAGAGGTCCTGGCTCTGACACCTTTCACCGACTTCCTGGGGTGTGTGGGTGAGGGAGATGGAGGCACTGCCGCACTGGCCGGGCTGGTCACCTCTGAGCCCTTCGCACTGTTTCACCGCTGGTCAGACCGCACTGAGCCCTGGGCTCCAGGGTGAGCAGGCTGACCCCAGCAAAAAGAAAGGGGTGCCCCATGGAGAAGGCTCCAGTCCAATCCAGCAAGACCCTGTCACATTTAAAGGGATTAAGAACTGGCTGCTGCAGAACCTCCTCCCACAATTCCCCTTTCTTCTCATTTAAAAAATAATAAAACAGTAAGTGGAGAGAAAATGCAGAGGGTGATCTCACAAGCACGGGTCACAGAGGGCACCCTGAGAGCCAGCATGGACAGCATACCCACATCTCCATGTCACAGGGCCCAGGGCTGACACTCACTGACGTCAAAGGCCGCCTTCAGCGCCTGGATGTCCGTGGCCACTCCGGACACGCGGTAGATGCCCACTTCCTCCATGCCCCGGCGCTCGATCTCCTCCACGCACTGGCGCACGATGTAGGGCACCTTGGATCGTTCCCTCCTGCAGGAGAGGGGAAACCCCTTTAGTGCCCTGCAGCCCTGGCTCGAGCCACAATGGGGTGCAACCAGCACCTGTCTGCACAAACCTGGATACCTAGAGATGGGGCTGATGAAGGTGCTGGGCCTGGACTGCATACAGAGCCTTGCCCACACTCTGACAGTGCATGACTATCATTGCTTATATCTTATCAAGGCCTTTCCAAGAGCTCCAGATGCCCTGAGGTTTACACATGATTTTGGGGGCAAGGTCAGGAGGCCTTTCTAAGTGAACTAAGCTACAGGAAGTCCAGTTAAAAGATCCCAGGCCTTGGGTTAAAAAATCCCATCCTGGAAAGCAGCCTGGTCTCCAGGAAGGGAGACGGGACCCAGTCTCAGCCCCATCCCTGCCACCCTAACCCCTCCAGACCTCGGTGAGGTGAGCTCTGCATACAGCAGGTGCTCAACTGTCTGCTAAATGAACGACTCCACAGGGCTGCCTGACATCAGTGCCCGAATCCTGTCGTTCTAAAGGCTTTTCTCTTCTAAGTCCTCACAACGGACAAGTTCAGCCCCTCCACATAGGACTCTGGAGTAAGAATATTTCAAAAACAGGAGACAGTGCTATTGGGAGGGTTTGGCTTCAGTCTACTTCAGCAACGGGATTCAGGATCTTTCCCGAGGCACCGCGTTAGCAGAGCTTATTTGACACAGTTGCTGACAGAGTCCTCTCTGCTCAGAGCCTTCTCAGAGGCGCAGTGCAAATGGGTGAGATACAGCTGGGGGCGAGGAGGGGTGTTTGGACAAAATGATGTGTCTGTGGAATGCCTGACGCAGGCCCCAGCCCCGATGACCAGCAGGGTCAGGGGCCCGGTCAGGTTCCATCCGGTAAAGAGAAAGGATTCTGGGAGGAAGCAGCTTGTGTCCCTGAGAACCGCTCTCAAGCCAGCACACAGCCTCCTCCTGGCGACTGACCCGTGACAAAGGGGCAGCGGTTGCCATCATTCAACACGAACCCCAATCACAACTAATTCCAAGTGCAGGAAGAAAACCCTGTCCTCACACAATTCCAGGAGTCGTGTGGGGGCCAGCCCACCAGAACAGGAAGGGGATAAGGACATTCCTGAGCTGATTGGGACAAGTTTTACAGTAAACAAGGGAGGCAGCTGAGCACACAGTGTCCCACAGGTCTGGGAGATGTCCTGTGCAGCGATTGTGCCATGCACAGAGTGGGGAGACCCACACCCACTTTTTTCTCTAGAAACACCTTGGGGGTGGGGACAAGAGGCACAAGAGCCCAAGCCCCTCAACACTTACTTGGTGACCACAGCGATCTTGACTCCGAAGACCCCCGTCTGTTTTCGGGATGGCATTCTCTTCAAGCTGAACTCCCTGCTGGTGAACTTGACTGAGAGTTTCACTTCAATCTGCACGGCAGAAGGGGAATGGCCCTCTTACCCTTCTGGTCCTCACAGCCTGACTTCTCAGGGCAAATCTCTCCACCCCTACGACAAGCAGGCCAACACCCCAGTGCGAGGCAGGACTGCCCTCAGAGGAAGCCACCAATCCAAATCGGCAGGAGACAGGACCGTTAGGGTGGTTCAAGGACTGGCAATTCCCCCCGCTTCTCTTTATTTTTAAATTGAGATATAACTGACCTACAACATTTTATGAGCTTCAACTGTACAATGTAATGATTAGATATCTGTATATACGGTGACATGATCATTGTAGTTAATTCAAGTTAACATGCATCACCTCACACAGCCACAATTTATTTTTCTTGTGATGAGAAAAAGACCTACTCATCAGCAGCTTTCAAATATACAACACAGTGTTATTAACTGCAGTCACTGCGCTGTCCGTCATCTCCACAGTTGGTGCCCTTTGACCCCCTTCACCCATTTCACCCACTCCCTACTCCTGGCTTTGGTAACCACCAATCTGTTCTCTGCATCTTTCTTGATCATAAAAAGATAGCTAGAGAAAAAGTACAGAGAATAACAGAATAAAAAGCCATGAGTTACCTGTCAAGTGTTAACGTTTTGTCACATATGCCCAGACCTTTCTTGCTGTGACAGTATTTTTTGGGGGACTAACTAGGGGTCTCAGTTCCCGTGGGCAGATGCCTGGTCGAGCCCCTGGGCCAGTGTTCGGGAGAGATGCTCAGTGCCTGGCCGATGACTGCACTCCAGCCCCCACACGGGTTCTTTCCTGTGCAGCAATTCTGTTCTGCAGTCCCTCTCTTTCCTCCTCTTCCAACACTAGCCCAGGCTTAGCCTCCTTCTGACGGTTCCAGAGGGAACCAGGGCCACCCCAACAGGGTAAGTGGGCACCAATGGGGCCCCGTGGGTACATACCCCGTTCATGGCGATGACAGTCCGCTGCCAGTCTCTGTCCTGCAGGGTCTGAGGGTCCAGCTGAAAGCAGGGAGTGATGATTAGCAGAGGCCCCGCCAGGCAGCAACCCAAGTCTGCTGCTTCTCCACACCCGGACCTCAGCAGGCACCTCTATCCAGAGGCCAAGTGGGGTCCAGAGGGAGGAGAGGACCTTCTGGAAACTCTGGAATCTTAGAGCCCTTCTGCTCCCAGATCTTTGCTGTCTGGGCCCAGGATCACACTGGGTAGGAGGTGGTGACAGCTCGGGGCCCTGCACCCTGCTTCTCCCTCCATCCTGTCCACACAAAGTCCCTGCTGGCAGTCCAGGAGCTGGAGGCCACCTGCTCCCCATTACCAACCATCACAGGTGCTACCTGCAACTCAGTTGGTTTATGTGACATTTTGGGAAACCCCGTCTCAGTAGCAACTTCCTGGGAGCAATGCCATCTCCGAGTCGGAGATACTGCCTCCCACAGTGTGCACTGCGGTCTGGCTGCAGGAGCTCATGCAGGAGGGCCTCCTACCCAGGCAAGTCCTGCGGCTTAGAGTCCAGCCCAGAAGGAGCCAGAGCCCAGCTCCACACCACGGAGTTAGTGAGGGGGCTACAGGAAGCCCCTCTAAGCTTCTACCCCATAGAACGTTGTCTAAGTGCTGGTCTGCAGGGCCATGCTGTTCAATGCTACCTAATGGTCTGTGCTGCTGTAAGACACCCCGAGCCTTACATACTCCCATCCACAATGGCGCCATCTCCCTCGTTCTAGGGAGTGCATGCTCCCAACCAGCGGGCTGGATGGACAAACACCTGGGGAGAACTTGTTAAAATAATACCTCCATGGGTACCCCTCATGAAGTTAGGCTAGCAGCTCAGGGTGGGATCTGAGGTTCCAATAACTAGGAACCTCCCCAGGTGACTCTGGTGTGAAGCCAGGTCAGGGAGCCATATCACCTGTCACTCCCCCTCACACAGGGCCTCGTGGTGTCATCCCTTGCTTTGTATGATGGTTCATTTCAACTATTAGGCAAGCACTTAAGTGTAGGGAACATCCCTTGTGATTTCTACACACACGTGTGCACACAAACATGTGCACACGCAAGCACACACACAATAGTACTAAGCCTTGTGCCAGGTCTAGAGGTGGGCTCAGGAAAGGCATCACACGTTTATCTACTGCCAGGGACCCGAGAGGCCACAGCCATCTATCCGGGCCTTGTACAGGGGAGGTGGCTTGAAAACAAGGCCCAGCTGCCTCTACCTCACAGGTGTGTGCACCTGGGCCTGTCCTGTGTACCTGCTCCATGAGGCTTGCTCCAGGCACCCATGGGGGTGACGCTCCCAAAACCCCAAAAGAAGCAGAGCATCTCCCTCCTAGAACTGTGTGGTCACAGGTTCTCATTTGGCATCTGTCCCAGGTGGTCATGAGGGGTCACACTCCTGGGCTACAGGGACCATTATAGAAAAGGAGACCTCCGCAGTGGTGCTTCCTCATTAGAGTGAATCCAGGTAAGGCCTCCTCCAGGGGAGGCAGGAGTGGGTGACACCAGGGCCCTTCCATACTCTGGGGCCACTGGAGTTCTCCGCTCTCGACCAGACAAAGCACAGCAGGAGGAGGCGAGGAGAGTGTACTGCTGGTCCGTGACCCCTAGCTCCAAGTACTGGCCGCCCAGGAAGCGGGCAGGTCCGTGACCCCTAGCTCCAAGTACTGGCCGCCCAGGAAGCGGGCAGGTGCCTTTCCTCCTGCTCCCAAGGAAAGGGAGAGTTCAATACCACCGCTGGGGGTTTTCAAAAAGGGAAACCAGCAGGTTCGGCAGGAGATACCCTTCCCTTTCCCTCCAAAGAACAGTAATCACTGGGCCCCTTTCCCCTCGAGAACTGATTCTTGGCCAATGCAGCTGACATCCAAGCAGCAGGGACCCTGCCCCAACGCGGTCCCCAGAGACGCCGGCCCACCTTGCCCTTGCGCACGAGGTTTCGGATGTGGGTCCACAGGGTGGTCCTGCGAGCACAACACAGCTGCGTTTCCGCCTGGCTCCGGCCGGCCCAGCTGGAGTGGAAGTACCGCAGGAGGCCCCGCATGGCGGCAGGGGCAGCCAGCGACTCCCGCATCCTTGGCCTGCTGCTCTGCGCGGTCAGCACTGCTCACAGGAGCATGAGAGGCCCCCTGGCCTCCTCGGGCTTTTGACCAGGCATCGCAGGAAGCCCCGCCCCTGCAGCCTGGCTCGCCAAGGTCAAAGCTTCCTATCACCCCTTTATACTTAGTTTGTCTATGTGGAAAATACACCCCCACCAGCAGCCTATTGGTTCCAGGAACTCCGTCGCGTCACAATTTTCTCTAAAGCCCAGAAAAGCCAAGCTTCCTTTCTAGTGGCTGGTTTCCTGTGGGCGTTTGGAGACGCTGAGTAACGTGGCTGCCTGGCCAGTCCACCTCATGGCAGGACATGCTCTGGGGACGCTCCAGGGCTTGTACCACCCCAGTCGGTAACCCCACTAATGGCATGCACTGCCTCAGATGGACTCAGGGCAGAGGACACCCTGCGTGCCCCCCAAATAGCTGGCCCACTGATGAGGGGATTCAGTGCCATCATTCAGCCCCAGCACTGGGTTCCAGATCCACTGCCACCCACGCCCAGAGGCTTCAGCACAAGGTGGCCTCTAGAGTGAGACCTGGGCCACAGTGCTGCTGCAGGTAGCTTGTCACTGAGCCCCCGGCCCTCACAGTGGCCCTGAATGGTGGCTCTAGTGGGAAAGGCCAACTCCAGGCTGGCTCAGGTCCAAAGAAAAGAGTGTGCTAAGCAGAGCGGAAGCAGTGTGAAGAATAACACCATGACGGGGCCGTGGGCCGCTCAGTCCAGCCCCAAACAACGTTCAAGGCTGGCTGCATTCTTAAGTACCTATTTTAAGCACCAGAGAAGTAAACAAGTTGGGGTTTGGAAAAACAGATGACCAAGGGGAGAAGACCAGGAAATGGATGTCTCGGGAAAATGTGAGAGTGTTTCGTGTGCCCCCTCGGGGTCTCAAGTTCATAGTGACAACGGCGCACGCTGCTCCGGGATGGGGACTGGGCAGTGTTCTCAGGAGGATGGTCTGAGTCCTGCTTGTCTCTCTAGGGCTAGGCAAGGTGGGGGTCTCAGAAGAACCAGTGTAGGTGGTGGGCCTGGTGGACAGTTGTCCCAAGGTCTATCTAGAAAACTACTCTTCAAGTCCACTCCAGGGAGGTGGTGGGTGGCAGGGGCCGAGTCTAGATCGGGCAGGCTTTGAGTGCTGCCCTGAAGCGGCCTGGCTGAAGACTTTAGACACTGCCCTGTTTGCCTGGTAGTAGGCACGGCCAGATGGGTCACCTGGGCGTCCTCTCACCCACTATGGACCAAAAGGGTGGGGCACGACTGAACTGTCCACAGCGGGAAAGGCCATTCCCTCATTCATCTCCTTGGAGACGACACTCTTCTCCGTGCCACTGTCGCCACCCAGGATGGACCAAAAGGGCTTCACCAGTGCTCCTGACTGAGCTCCACATGTTTGCACTGTAACCTATTCCCTGGGGGTGGGTCTTCTAAGGGATGACCAGAGAACTTCCCTGTGGCCAGCTATCCTCTTATTACCACCATCTGTTCTCTTGAGCTCTGTTACCTATATCTTTAACTTTGCTGCCCTTCTCTGATCCCAACCAGGATCTAGCATCACTTAAAAAAATAAAGCAACCTCCCCTAGAATGGATGTGATAAAAAATACAGACCAGAAAAAGTGTTGGCTAGAATGTGGAGAAACGGGCACCCTTATGTGCTGCCAGTGGGGATGTAAAGCGCTATAGCCAGTCTGGAAAAGTAGGGCAGTTCCTCACAGGTAAACCTGGCTGCCCAGCCCAGCAAATCCATTCCTAGGTATCCACACAGGAATGAAAACCAAAGTCCACACGAAGACTTGTGTGTGTGTTCACAGCAGCACGCACTGTAATAGCCCCGAGACAGAAACAACCTGCGTGCCCTCAGGTGGTGAATGGATAAGTAAAACACGGTACGGGCACATCAAAAGGGACGAAGTACCAATAACTGGGTACGATGCAGACAACTCTCAAAAACATGCTAAGTGGGAGAAGCCGGTTACAAAAGACCACATAATATAATATGATTCCATTCACATGAATCTGCAGAATATATAGATAAAAAAGCAAAGCAGCCCGAGTCTGGGGTGGGAAGGGAGTGACTGTAAGTGGGAATGAGGAAATCATTTTGGGGTGATGGAAACATAAACCGTTTTGTTCGTGACGGTTGTACAACTCCACAAATTACTGAATATCACTGAACTATACACTCAAAATGGGTGCATCACATGGTATGTCAGTTAAGAGGAAAAGATGGAGAGCCTCAAACTGGACCTCAATAGAGCAAGGAGGGTCCAGGTCACTGTTGCCACACTCTCCCCACAGTGGCAGCAGTACACTTGTTCAGGACAAGTATCAGGGCATCTGCACAAGAAGGATTTGCTCACATGGTTACATATTCACAACTTTTACAGCCTAAAATCTCCCAAATGTTTGTTAAAAACAGTCTTTACCCATTTTACGTTCCTGATGCAAGAGACCCCTGGGAGGTGACAATTTCTCTCCTGCTCATGTCCCTAAGACACAGGCACCTCTCCCCACAAGCACACAGGATGCCCCGGCATGGTGAATGGCCATGTGGACAGAGTGCGCATGGACGGCCCTGTGATAATCTTCTGTGACAGCAGGCGGGACTCTCAGTGCCTTGATAACAGTAACTGCTGCCCCTGACCACCCAACTAAAAACCTCGTCTCTCCCTCACCTCATCCCCTTCCTGCCTAATGTGTCTTTTGTCATCATTTTGGTGGATATTTGCCTCCTCAGCTAGAATATAAGCTCCCTGAGGACAAGGCTTTTGTTTTGCTTACTGTGGTATTTCTGTGCCCAGGCACATGTATGTGACATGTAATGTGAACATATTTAAGGTACACAGAGTGAGCAGTCCGTACATGCACAGGAGCTGGTGAGGACCAGGAGCCTGCCCTCTTACAGGTGAGGCGGTGAGGGGTGGGTGAGGGAGGGGAGGTAGAGTCTAGGCTTTCCAACACCTGCACCGAGCAGCGGGCAACCGCGCCCTCTGGTGGTCGGGGCTGCCATGGCTGTGCGGTTTGGCGAGTCTGGGCTCCCAGGTCCATCCCAGCATACAGTGGACATCTTAACTTTTAAAAAAAAGGTGGCAAAATAGACACAACATGAAATTTGACATTTTAGCCATTTTTAAGTGCATAATTCAATGGCATTAAGTGTTGTGCGACCACTACCACCATCCATCTTGAGAACTTTTTCATCATCCCAAACAGAAATTCTAAATGCATTCAGCAATAACTCCTATTCCGAGCCTCCTCCAGTCCCTGGTCACCTCTATTCTATTTTCTGTTTCTAGTAATTTGTCTATTCTAGGAACTTCATATAAGTGGGATCATATAGGACTTGTCGTTTTGTCTGGCTTATTTCACTTAGCATAATGTCCTTAAGATTTATCCACATTATAGCATGTCATCAGAATTTCCTTCCTTTTTATGGCCACATAATATTCTACTGTGTGGATGTGCCACCTTTTGTGTACCTACTCACCAGGTGATGGACACTCGGGGTCTTTCTAGTTTGGGGCTGTTACGGTAGGTACTGCTGTGAATATATATGCATGTTTTGGTGGCATCTCCACTTTCACATAGCTGTTGCCAGGCACCCTGGTGGGCTCCTGGGATGTCAGTGGCCCAGAACTGGTAGTTGAACAGGGAGATTGCCCAAAAAGTGGGCAGACCTCACAGCTTGATGAGGGCTGGGGTGCAGGTGTCGCGAGGAAAGCAACCCAGGCTGGCAGAGAAGTTTGGGAAACTACATTCAGACTGAGCACCAGCTTTAAATAAAGCAAGGGTCAAGCCAGAGACCCCATGCCCCAATCTCACCTAAAACAAACAAACAAACAAACAAACAAACAAAATAACCAACTGGAATGCCCCCACTGGAATTCCAGTGGTGAGTCCAGCTAGACAACAAAAGTCAGGAGAAATGGGAGAAGACAAAATTCTTGGACCTGAAATAAAGTTACCCTCTAAGTAAAAGAAACAGGGCTAAGAAGATTTAGCAACACAGAAGTGGACAAATAGGAGAGAGAAGGAAAAGACTGAAGGAAGAAGTTCCGAACAGCTGCAAAGCTCCAACTGTCCTAGGCTTTCCCGAGCTTGCTGACTACTCCTGGACGCTGGTCCCAGCTCGGGCCCAGGATATGCGGGGCACCCAGGCTGTGCCTTCAGGCTCTGGTTCTGCCCTGGCAGCACCCAGTCAGACTACTGACTGGACTTCTTGGCCAGCCAGCCCTCCATCTACACTGAGACCTGTGCATTCCCATGAATCCTGTGCTCTTGTTGGTCTTGGAGCTTAGGACGTTGACATCAGCATGTGGGAAACTTTCCCCTGAAGCCCAGACTCAGTGATCCCAACTGCGAAGGTCTCTCTGTCCCAAATCTCCCCAAATGACCATACCATCCAAACTACCTGGCCACCCCAGTCAGTGCCCACTTGGGCTCTCAGCATGTCTACAGGATCCTTCCTTCCCAATCCTCTCTGCTCTGGACTCTGAAGCCTTAGGACAGATGTCTTCTTGTCCTCGGGGTTCCCGGGGCCTGGCATGCAAGAGGGACTGGATCACTAGGGTGGCACTCTTGGTGTCTGAGGACAGACTGGGATGGTCTTGCTTGCTCAGACGGTTTGCTGAAACTTAGCACGGACTCGCAGAAGACATTCACTGGGTCCGTCACCCCTGTCGGCACGCCAGGCTCAGATTCGTGCATCTGGACAGTCCCCGGGGTGGGAAGGGGAGCTGTGTCCTGGCTGTATCCTGGGTCCTTCTGCTTTTCGTTCTGCTTTTCAGGGGTGTGATGCTCTGAACAAACCAGACCACCTATCCTGGACCCTAGAGGGGGAGTCTTTCGGCCACCTCTCAGCAAGCCTGCACCTTTAGGAGGGGAAAGGACGTGGCAACTCCCTAAGGACAGTCACTTGAAGAGCAAGGACCAAAACAGGAGACTTGACTAGCGATTCCTGAAACCTCGACTCATCAGCACCATGTAGGGGAGTAAAACCAGACCGATCCTGGAACCCAGCCCTGGGAGATGGGGACCCATCTCCCTTTATGATTCTGGGGTCTCCCGCCTAGATAGGCATGGAAACAGCTTTGCTGGAGACATGATTCCTTCCCACAGCCCTCTGCCCCACTGGCTGGCTCTGGACTTCTCCCTGCCCCCACCTGGGACACTCCTGAGGTGCTGTGCCTTCCTCACCTCACAGGAGAGGTTCTCCACTCAACTTATGAGTCAAAATGCATATGGGGAACAAGGGACACTTGGGGCGAATAGGCCACGCCATCTGCACGCCACCTCCAGCAGCAGGACATTGTGCAGGGCCGCATGCCCCTTCCACACGGACTCTCTCAGAAGGCACCTGAGGGTACTGGGAAAAGCTGGGCCCCAGAAGTCATGGATGCACTCTCCCCAGGCACCCCCAGAAAACAGCATCTGCAGGTCTGGGGAAAGAGGCAGGTCCAGCTAGGGTGGCAGGGCGTCATCACCTCTCCTTTTCCGACTTCCTTCCTTACTCCTCCTGGGGATCCTGGTTCATTAATAAGCTGCCTGAGTCTCCAGGAGCCGAGCCAGCCGCCTGTGGTGTGAGTCACAAATACCCCCCCCCCCCCCCCCCCCCCCAATTCCCGCCAGCTAATGACGGCTCAGGGGCCAGACTTCCCACTCATCCCTCCCACCAAAGCAGAGACAAGGGGTGGAGCTGAGCCCGCCTTCTCCACTGACAATGACTGCACATAATGACAACAGCAGCCTCTGACGCTGAAGGCCCCCACCCGAGTTTGGCCAGGCAGAACGATGACCTTTCCCAGGTAATAGGAAGTGTGATGGGGCAGGGGGCCTGACAAAGTCTCTCCTTGGCCAAACTCAAGCCAGGCTCTTCTGAGCTCTGTGTTCCAACTAGCCCTCATGCTTGGGCAAATCCAAGAGCCCGATTTTAGCAAGAATCCTGCTAAGTAAGTTGAGCCAGAATTCCCCATCCAGAATCAGCACCCTTGACAACTAACCCAAGTCCTTATCCCCCACTACTCACAGGTGATGCCGAGCCCCTGGCCTGCCTTCAGCAAGAACCTCTTAAGGTCCATTCAGCTGGAATTCCCCCTCACCCTGATGTCTGCTCTGACTTCTATCCACTGACAGCCCCTCACTTGCTCCTTGGCCAGAAATCCCCATCTTTCTTTTTCTTTTGGTGGTTCCCTGGCTGGGAATCGAACCCAGGCCACAGCGTTGAGAGCGCCAAAGCCTTAAGCCACTACACCACCAGGGACCCCCGAAATCCCCATTTCTTGTATTCAGAGGTGAGCCCCTTATCCCTCCCCTGCTGGAAAGCCCTACTGCAGTGGTCCCTACACATATCTCCACAGTCCCGGGTCTGGGGGTGGGACAGGAAGTGACTGTCCATTGGGAATGAGGAAATCATTTTGGGGTGATGGAAATATTCTAAAACTTGACTGTTGGTGACAAAGTCTATATTTAGAAAAAAGTCTGCTTTGCTGTTTCAACAAGTGTCATGAATAATTTATTTATTTTTTAACAAAGCCCATGTTCTCCACCTCCCTCCTATCTCACGTCTCGTTCCTCCTAGAGCAAGCTTGTACAGCCCGCGGCCCAGGATGGCTTTGAATGTAGCCCAAAACAAATTCGCAAACTTTCTTAAAACATCACGAAAATTATACACGGACCTTTTTCATTTAGCTCATCAGCTATCGTTAGTGTTAGTGTATTTTATGTGTGCCCAAGACAATTCTTCTTCCAATGTGGCCCAGGGAAGCCAAAAGATTGGACACCCCTGTCCTAGAAGGAACAGAGGGAGAGCTCTCGCCAAGGAGCACCCTTCACAGCACAATGGTTAGAGAAACACAGCCTAGATCAGGGAGAAAGGAGCAAAGAACCAGGGACTTGGAGAGATGCCCCTCACCGGCCACCCACAACCTTAATGTTCTCTTCTTCGCCAGAACAGAGCGAGGCAGGCCCTTGGGACTCCCAGACTGTTCGAGAGCACAGGTTGTGCATAAAGAAATACTTGGTTTATATCCAGGAGGTCATGGCAAAGGATTTCCAAAGAGATCTTGATTCAATAAAGAGGAAGACGTGTATGAGCTCTTTCTCTTTTTCACTGAGACCGCCAGTGACCTAGCGACAGTGCTCCGAGGCCCTGGTTCAAATCCCACCATCCTTAGGACTCTAGTGGAGAGAATTCAGACCATTCGAGTCAAAGGTCTACAGAATCTAAGCTGTAAAAAGGAGCTGGACACCCAGTCGGTTGGCATCCTCGGCTCGCTGTGGGGGCCTGGGTGTTGAGTGAGGGGGTGTCCAACCTGGGGGCAGATGCAAACATGGAGACGGAGGGAGGGGGAGCAAAGGGTGCAAAATTGTCCTTGAGAAGCAGGGTAGAGGGTGAAGACTGAAAGGGCCAAGCTCTGACCACCACCTGCTAGGTGCCAAAACACATCAGTTCTCTAAGGAGCCCAGCACCAGAATGCTCACGGGACAGCAATATCTGGGAACCACCCCAGTGTCTGTCAAGAGCAGAACAGCCCATCCGTGCGCTGACTCACTCCACGGGATTCCCTGTAAAGCCTAGAGTGTGAACAACATCTATGTGGAAATAGAGGGTTGGATCTCAATGCACGTTGAGCTGCAAAACAGGAAGTGTCAGCATCAGGCATGCGAGCCACCCCCACACAATGACCCTTCTGTCAAGGCGTGATCCACACCAAGCTCACATGGGAAGGGGGGCCCTGGTGGAGGGAGGAACCTGGCTGATCAGATCCCTGATCAGGACCCCAGAAGATGGATGACTGATAAACACTGCCTTGCATTTTTGCTTTTCTCACCCTGGAAGCCCTCTTCTACCAGGACCCTACAAATGGCCTGATGGGACATGGGGCTGACAGGGAGAAAGGAGGAACCATCCCTTTCTCTCTGAAGCTCTGAACCACAGGCAGGTCTCGGGTCCAGGATGTCCACCAAGTTGCCATGGGCCAGAAGTTGGCCTTGGTAGATCATCCCCAACTGGGAGAGGGGCTGAGAGTCTTGCATTCCCAGTGTTAGGCAAAACTGTTGCAATGCTCAGCACACACCCCAAACTTTAGTCAATTTTCTGGAGGACCACCCCAGACTGGTCTTCCTAACCACCCTGGGCTACCCCTACCCAGGAAAGCCCAGGCCTAGGTCCTGACTATGGGGTCAGCTGAGGTCAAGGGCCTGCTCTCCCACAAGCTCGTGGGTAGGCGGTGGGAGAGGGAATGGATGGTCTACTTTTGGACCTAGTCTCAAGGTACAGGGGGTCTCTGGAGGTCCCTGAGCCAGAGTTCCCCCAGAAGCTTCTAAGGTGGGAAAACAGGCAAGTTCCATCGCCCAAGTACCTGATGAACCAGAGCCCCCGCAAAGTGAGGACCTGCTAGTCTGAGTGATGAGCATGTGGGCCCAGATTACTCAGAGACAAGTCACCTTCTCTCTCCATCATTCCTGCTGCTCAGTATTTCACCACAAAAGGATTTTACCTCCTGCCCTTAGGGAAGGCAGGTGGGGCTTCTTGGAGAGCTCTGCTGTCCCGCCAGCACCTGAAATGCCCAGCCCACATCCCTGGAGGCCTCGTTTGAGGGTCTGAGGGTACCAAGGAAAGCAGGGAGCAGGCAGCGCCCACCTCCAGGGCAAGGTGAAGCCGGGTCTGGTAAGATGCCCTGTAAGCAAAGTAGGAACCAGGGCTTTGCACCATGGGAAGTAGAGCTGTGCAGGTGAGGCCACAAGAAACAGCAGGTGGCACAACTCCTGTCTGCCAAGAAGTGAGAAAGCTGGTGGTGGCTGCCAGGGGCTGGGTCAGCTTCCGAAGGACTGAGGGCCCAATGGTTTTCCCTGAGGGCTCGGGACCCCTTGCTGGTGGCCTATGGATGCTTATCCTTGGCCAACCAGGGGGCTTATATCAACTCTTGGGGGGACCTGTGCCTTCATGGCACCCTCTGACACCTAGGTCTAGAAGCTAGAGAGGGGATGTCAAGTGGATAGATTAAGACTTCTGGGCTATTCCCAGAAGTGCTGGCCTGCTAACTGCCCACTGCAGCCCATGGCACCATCCAACTGTTGGCCTGGAAGAACTGAGGCCCCAGCTGGAAAAACGAGTTTAACTGGAATTCCTCTGGGGAAAAGATGGGGCATAACAGACATTCAGACAGACAGATGGGGCAGAGGAAGGAGGCAGCCTCACCTGGACCTGGCCCTTTCCCATGATTCTGTCTGTGTTCTCGCCGTCCTCCTTGGTGATCTTCATTTTGTTGTAACACTTTTCGTAGCACAGAATCCTCAAGGTCTGGGAGCCTTCCAGCTCAATCTCAAACTCCTGCAGCCCCAAGAAGGAAGGAAAGTCCTGCGTTAACAGAAAGGTCCAAGCGTGTGGCAGTCGGTGCTTACAGGCTGAAGGGGACCTCTGACCCGTGGCTCCTCAAACAGCTTCCTCACTGCCCCAGAGGAGGGCTCCATGAGACTCTCCTTACTTCAGACCTGGGGCGCAGACCCTCAGAAGTTCCGTCCCTGAGAGCATCACATTGTGACTCAGTCTTAACGTATCTAGAAGCTCTGAGTGACTCTCAAACCTAATCCAAACTCCTTAAGCCAGCATCTCAAAGGGAGGTCAGTCCCCATAGCTCATGGGAGCTGCATCAGGCTCATGGGAGCTGGTTACAAATGCAGACACTCAAAGGACTTTGGGTGATAATGATGTGTCCGTGTAGGTTTACTGATGATAACAAATGTCCACTCTGGTGCGCTGATAGTGGGGGAGTGCTGGTGGGGGGTATCATGGGACATCTCTGTCCTTTCTGCTCAATTTTGTTGTGAAGCTACTAAGACTGCTCTAAAAAATAAAGTCTATTTATTTTTTAATCCAGGAGGTGATCCGGGAGAGACAGGGGCTTAAGAGGAAAAGAACTGCTCCCGTGGGCTTTCGAGGTGTCTGCTAACTTCCTCCTCCAGCATCTCACATACCTTCAGTAAATCCTGCATTTCACACCAAGGCTGTTGTGGGCATGAGTTCTTTTATATTTTATAGTTTTTCTTTTTTCTTTTTAGTTTCAGGTGTACAAAAGAACATAATGATTAAATGTTAACACACCTCACAAAGTCATAACCCCAACATGTTGACTACCCATCTGACACCTTACAGAGCTATTACAATACCATTGACTATATTCTCTACTCTGTACTCTACATGTCGTGACTATACCTCGTGTGTGTGTGTGTGTGTGTGTGTGTGTGTGTGTGTGTGTGTATGTGTGTATATATTTAACATTATAGCTGATGTTCAAGATTATTTTACATTATTTTCAGGTGTATAGCACAGTGGGTAGGTGGGCATGAGTTCTTGATGGGGAAGTGGAGAAGGATGAGGGGAAGAAAAGAAAGCAGATATTTCTGAGCCGAAATGGGCGTGGGGAGGCTATGTGGGCCAAGAACATTTAAGACCTCCTGGAGAATCTGTAGACTCAGCCAGGGTAGCCACCAGGTGATCTGCTGCTGTGGGACCCTTATGCCTTAGTCCCTCGAGCCCCACGGCTGGCTTGTACCTGAACCCTCTGCATACTGTCCAGAACCCCCTACCTTGCTGCCTGTCAGGTCCGACCCTCCCGCTCTCTGCAAAGTTTTCTTTGATGGATCCACGTGACTCTGATCCCCTCTCCTCACAGCAGCCACACAGACCTTTCTGCAGGAACACCCAGAGCTACAACGACCAGGTAATTCTATCAGCTCCTTGAGCCCCAGTCCTAATGAGGCAGCAAGTCTAATGATCAGAGTATGGATACTGAGAAACTAGACCTGGCTTCCGGCTCCACCACACCACTACCTACGTGACCCATGGGGACCAGCAGCCCAGTGCGTCTTAGCGTCCTCCTCTGCAGGAGAGCAGGTGGGTGGCGGGTGGGTGGCAGTCCTCTGTGCCTGGCTGCCTCTATCACATCCTCAAGCACGGAAGCCCTGAAATGCCATCTCTCATGGACCTGGAGACTTCAATGAGACTGGCAGCTCTGCCGTCCTCCTCCACGCCCAGAAGCGCAGCGTAAGCCAGCTGGGCAAGCAGGTTACACAACAGCTCTCCACGGGGAGGAAAACGGAGCAGCAACCCACTCATCCAGTACCCGGGACAAGCGAAGAGGACCCTTCCTCCCTGGTCCCCATCCCAGCCCCCACGACAGCAACCCAGGCTTCTGGAAACCAAGAGGGTCACACAGGCTCATTCCAACTTCGGAGGGAAAAAACGCTATGGAAACTCACCAAGTAAACACTCAGCACTAACAAAGCCAGCACAAAAGGTCCTTTTAAGTTCTTTTTCCAACACTCCTCCAGCAAAATAGGTCATGTCTTTGTGATGGGGGAGGGAGGGTAGAATTCTCAGGAAGACTGAGATAAAATCTCTTGGATGAGTCACCCCTCACCCCAAGAGATTCCGGGAATGCTGGCGGAGTTGCCAGCCAGCCGGGGAAGTCGTTGGGGAGTCCCAGGGGTTCAGACTCCAAGGACAATATCCGCATCCTACACTTGCTGGAAGCGGCACCTCACCTCGTTCCAGTTGGGCTCCGTCGTGTCCCTGTAGACGCGGGTTTTGGCTTTATTCACAAAATACCCAAAGGAGTCCACCTCCAGGGTGCAGTAGAGGTCTGCGGGAGGGCGACAGGAGAGGGTGACCACGTTATTCCACACTACCCATATTTTCTACAAGAGCAGGTGTTTTTGAAATCAGAAAAAATGGTCTTGATTTTCTGTGTTTAAATAAAACACTGAACCAGACCAGCCCCTCACTAGATAACGCTGCCCTGCGGGTGCAGCTGGGAACCGGCTCCTCTCAGGACATTTGCTCTTCTGGTCACTCAGCAAACCCTGACTAGAGACCCTTGGTGACCAGGGCCCCACAGCTGGGGGCGCTGAGCAGAAGTGCCATCACCACCAGGGGACTTGGGGCTGGGGAAGCACCAGCGACCTGTGCAGACCCTGCTACGGGTTTCAGCAGGTGAATTGTGGTGAAGGGCGCTGCAGGCCAGTGCTGGGCATTGAAAGCAGTGCAGTGTGGGAACAGTCGTGGGGTGTAAGACAAGAGGTGGGGTGCAAGGCCTGGAGGTGGAACCAGGGAGGAGCCCCTGTCAAGGGCGGGACAAAGGGGTGGCAGGTGGCCAGACAGGATAAAGAAACTGCACTGATGGAGAACGGCGTCTCACTGATCCGACCAGGGAACAGGATGGTGGTTTCTGGCCTGGTCATGTGGTGGAGGGTGGCACCGTGCACTGGGGCAGGACATTAAACAGGAAGAACAAGTTTGGGGGCCACAAGTCATAGCTTCAATATGGGGACACGGAGTTTAGAGCATGGGACATTGAGGAGACAGATGGAAAGGTGACAGAGGGAGGACAGGAGAGAGAAGTGGCGATAGGGAGGTAGTTCTGGGTGTCACCTGGGTTGATGGAAGGGCCCTCAGGGGTAGTAGGAACAGAGTATGTAGAGTAAGGGAGGATGGCCCAGTGGAATCCTGGAAAACCGCAGCATTTAGGGGACAGCCCGAGAGAGAGGGGCCCAGGGGAATGATTTTGTGTGCTACAGCTTTACAGAGGTATAATTTGCCTACCATACACTGTAAGTACACAGTTTGAGGATTCTTAGTAAATTTAAACCCTTGTACCAAGAGCAGCACCATCACTTCAGGACACTGCCCTCACCCAAAAGTCCCTTGGATTCATGTGCAGTCAACTGTCCCTTGCAACCCGAGTCCCAGACAACCACTGACAGGCTTTCTGTCTCATATTTTCCCTTTTCTGGAAACTTCAGATGCAGGCAACAATACAATGTGTAGTCATTTGCATCTGAGGTCTTTCATTCAACACACTGTTTTTTAGCTTCATGCATGTTGCTGCCTGTGTCGGTTCACTCCTTTTTATGGCCAAGCAGTGTTTCATCACATGGATGAGCCATGTTTTAGCATTCCTGTCCAAGTCTTTCTGTGGACATATGTTTTCATTTTCCAAGAGAAAATACTAAAGAGTGGGGTTGCTGGGTCATGTTGACCTTTGTAAGAAGCTGTGAAATTATTTTCCAGGGTGGCTGAACCATTTTACATCACCACCAACCTGCGGGTTCCAATTTCTCCACAACCCTGCCAACACTGTTTACCTTTCTGATGATCACCCTCCCTGTACATATGAAGTGCTAGCACTCTATGGTTTTAGTTTACATTGCCTTAAGACAATGAGCACCTTTTTATGGCTTATTAGCTATTTGAATTTCTTTAGTGAAGTGTCTACCCAAATCTTTTGCTCTTTTTTTTTTTTTTTTTTAAATTAGGTTGTCTCTTTTTATATTGAGTTATAAGAGTTCTTTATACATTCTGGATATAAGTCCCTTATCTCATATACAGGTTTTAAATGTGTTCTATTCTGAAGGTTGTTGCAGATTTCTTGTTTAGTAGCAACAGTGAGAAAGTTCAGCAGAATGCTGCCTGTACAATGCCCTCCTACCAGGGACCCTGGGAACCCGTGTGGAGGTGCCATGCTGAAAGGTGCAATGTGCGCTGTACTTGGACTGAAATGGGACCAGACTTCACTGCTCTTACAGCTCCAGTAGCTGGGAGAGAGCCCTACCCCTTGGAGCGGAAAGAGGAAAAGGGTATCCATTCAGCTTGTCAGGGCAGCCAAATCTACTCTGCTGATCAGGACCAAGCTGCCACAGCCCTCCTGGCTTGGCACCTCAGCTGTGTCTTCCTTCTGTAGCAAACTCAGGCCCCTGCAATTACAAGACCAGGACCTGAGACAGGCTCAGGACGGGACAGGGAACACTCCAGGGAACACTCCAGGAAAACAACGCCACACCCTGTGGGAGTCAACTGGCAGCGGCACCTCCAGCGGTCAGGGGCCAAAGACGCCTGATGGTAATTTGAGCCACTTCCCTGGTTCCCCACACCCTCTGGCCCAGCGCCCTGGCGTCTTCCTCCCCAAGCTGAGCAAGCCGCCACTTACTTGAACTCTGCTTAAAGCCAGTGGCAGAGTGGACGATGACATTCAGGAACCCATAGAGCCCGGGAGATTCATCATCTGTGCAAGAGACAAGAGATGAGCGGCTGTCTTCCCGAGAAAAGGGAGACAGGAGACAGGCTCCACTTTACAATCAACCCTCAAGGGGGCACCCTGTGCCTGTCATGTGCCCAGCTCAGGGCAAGGTGATGTCATGGACCAGGGACATATCCACTGTGCCCTCTGTCTTGGGGACGATAGGATCTGATTGTATTCACAACACAGGCAGACCAGTGATCAAGATGAAACAAAATGAGGAGTCAGGGTAGCAGGTGACATGAACTGGGTATGTGTGTGTGCCCGTATGTTCACAAGACATACCTGTGTGTGTTAGTGTACATGAGTGTATGTGAGAGTGAATGTAAAATACGGTACAACCAAAGGAGAAGCAGGAAGTTGCTGGCTGGGGAGGGCTGGCAGGACAGGGGGGCCGGACCAGCCTAGAGCACAAGGGGTCTGAGTAGTGTCTTGGGATAAGGGACAGAGATTATCAGTCTCTTCAACTACCCAGTGGCAGCCGCGTGTGGGAGACCACTCTTAGCCCATCTCGCCCACTTCTGGGAGAGGCCAGCGGGCTCAAAGCAGCACACACATTTCCTTCGGAACAGAAATCCATGGTCTCACGGACAGACTGACAGCAGAAAGGGATGGCGGCTTCAGGAGGACAGCTCACCTTCTTTGTTGATGGTCAGTGGAATGCTGTGGACAGTCTGAAGTTTGACACACGAGTTGGTTAGCATCTGCAGCTCCACGGACGTCAGGGAGAAGCTTTTGAAACCTGGAAGGGTGGAACACAGTCTGCACAGGCCCTCAGACCTTCCAGGACACCCAGGAGCACTCTCTGATGTCCCCCCACTGAACCCTAGGCACATGGTGAGGGGACACAACAAGAGGAGGTGATCTGCTCCCAGGGGAAAAGCTGGTGACAGAGGGGGGCGTGGCCCTGGAGTGCCCAGAAGGCAGGAGGAATCTGAGCATGACCCTTACAAACACAGGAGTCGGCCTGCCACCTCAGCACAGCCACAAGCATTTCTGAGAGGGGGACCTGGATCACCTTCCTATGGGGTCTCTCCCGACAGACACCCAGCACAGCTCTGTCTCCTACTCTGCTAATGCAGGCCCTTATCTCTCTATCAGATGAGGAAAAGGGGATTACTTCTGGTACAGTGCTGAGCAGGGGACAGACACTGCCACACTGCAAACGGTTTTGGATCCCTGGTCCGAACACGAAACCCTGGGACGTGGGCGTGGCAGGGCTGTAGGTACTGGCCATCCCCGGAGGCAGGAGCACTAGGAGAATGTGGCTCGGCAAAGGCACAAATGACAAACCTAGACGGATGGGAGCTCAGGATAAGGCAGAGGGATGCAGAACCCTCAGCCTGGTGTCTGTGTGTGACAGGTGAACCAAGATGGCCCATGGGATGTGGGAGATGGGTGAGGCCAAGGAGACGAGGTGGTGGTGGTGGTGTGAGGAGAAGGCTGGGGGTGGGCAGGCCAGAGGGAAGGCAGCAGGGGTGCAGGGGGCAGGCAGGTGTCAGGGTAGGGAGATCCAGGAGGTAGGAGGGGAATTCCAGGTAGGCCTAGGGGAGGGGAGAGGTTCACAGGAAATGTCAGAGGACAGCTTGGGGCGGGGTGCACAGGGGATGCAGGGGAGGCTCTGGAAGGAAGGCAGAGGTCCCTGTTAGGACAGTTTGCCTCCAATTTATTAAGTTAGAATTCCACCTAATATCCTAATTAGATAAGAGAGTTCCACTACCCAGGGGAAAAGAAGGTTTGAAACCACAGGATTAGGTGACCATCCAGTCCTGACGTTCCCAAGCACGAGCCCTGCTGGCGCGGAGGCACTTACATTTCTTCTGTTGCTCCCGGATATTCTCCCTCCACTCGGCGCGCTCATAGTCGGACGATATCAGGAATGTGTAACTCTGGGAGGGGAGAAAGAGAACTCTCGCAGTTATCCCCACCCCGGCTATGGCAGTGTCCCCATCACTGTCCATGTGGAGTACTGCGGCACACCCCTCCAGGGCATGAGCACGTCTGTGCCTCTGGCTGTCTGGAGCCCACAGCATGGCTTGTCACTTCTGGCACTCTCCACCCTCTCTGCCAGCCGGGTGTGGGACTACAGCTCCTGTGGCCTGTGCAGGCCCACCTTTGGCACCTGCCTCCTGCCAGTACTGCCTGGGTCAGGGTGTGGCATGCCGTAGCTCAGGAGCATGGAGGTTCCTAGGTGTGTATCTGCGGAGGTGAGCAATGATGCTGCCCCGACCACCTGCATCCAACCCACAGCCCCGAGTCGTGGACCCAGAGACAAGACTCCCCAAGGGCCCAGCTACGTGCTGCCAGAAGTGTGCAGTGCCCCTCACATGTGCGTGGAAAAGGCTCAGGCTCAGGAGAGAAGGTGCCTCTCTGGCCCAAAGGTCTTTAGACAGTGTCCCTCTGCCAAGGGCCAGGTCTGCACAAGTGTGAAAGCCCCCCACCCTATTTGGACTCCCTGGAGAACACCCTCCCAGCTGCGGGGGCTGAGCCAGCTGTCAGTCAACCTGGGGGCTATGGCCCAAAGCACTGGTCAGAGGGACCTGTGTGCTTATGTGTGCCATGAGGGATAAGCCTCTCTTGGGATGGGAAGGCTCAACAGAGGAAAAGGGCCACTATTGTAAAGACCACACAGGAGCTGGGACCACAGGTGGCACATGGCTGGGAGGGGGGGTCTGCCAGGGGGAGCAGAGGGGTCCTGGCCAGCAGAGCGAGACCGTGGTGGGCACTGACCTTGCCGTTGCGGTTGTGCACCCTGAAGGCCATGCTGGGGGACATGAGCAGTAGCAGTGACTCCTGCTCTGAGAGCTTCTTCTTCAGCCTCTCAATGGCCTTGCTGCCCTTGTTAGCTCTCTGTGGGGAGAGGCAGTACGGTCCTGATGGAGAGCCAGATGCATCCCCAGGACCTGGTCAGGAAAACCCCGCCCTGCGCCTCTCTCCTGAATCCCCTCTACCCCAGGGAGGAGACCGGTGCCACCGGCCACTAGACAAAAGGGCACAGCGTGGATGAATGCAGCAGTGGCAGTGCACAGGGCTGGACAACCCCGAGGACCTGTCTGGGCTTCCTGTCTGCCTTGGGACACTCTGCCCCGGAGGCCACAGGCCTGTATGGGTGAATAAACAACCTAGTGTTCAAGCTGGTCATCCTACACTTTCCCCAGTCTGCTGAGCAGGTGGGTGAGGAGTGGGAAGACCCCTGGTCCACGGTGCTCACCTCAGCTGGATGTCCCTAGACTAAGGCCCAACCTTCTAGGGACCCACCTTGTCTAGGGTCACCACATGGCACCGGCTCTGGTCTGGGTTGAATCTACATGTGAGGGGCTCATTCTCACTGTTCCTACAGTCTTCCAAGTTTCTCTGAAAACAACCAATGGTCTCCCTAGGGGAATCCAGGTCACATGGAGGGGCCACACTCCCGACCTGGGACTCATTCCCTATCATGGCAGGTGGTAACTTTCTCACCACATGTCCTGGATGGCTCCTAGCCTGATGAGGATGCCCAGAAGGTCCCAGAGACCAGAAGTGGGGTCAGATGCCCAGCAGACCTTGCACGCTGGCCCGTGTGGAATGGGCTGCTGCCCAGTCCAGCTACAGAGCCCCGCCTCCACCCTCCCCCACCTTCTCTCTCTGGATGTCACTCTTGATCTGGGAGATCTTCATCTTCATGGCGTCCAGCTCCTCGTCCAGCACCAGGGGGATGTTGGGTGCAGCCTCTGACTCGTCCACTGTCTGGAAGCTGAGATCCGTGAGTGGGATGTACCATTTGCAGTCATACTGCTGGGTTTTGCTGAGGGAAGGGGGAGGAGCATGTTAACATGCTGACCATCTTCCTTTGCTAACATTAATGCTTTCAACAGCTAGAGAACCTGAAGTCTGTGGCCGTGCACAATTTACCCAACGTGAACACCCAGCTTGTGGTTTGTGCAACAGCCTGGCATAGGCCACCAGCAGACACTAATGACCCAGCCTCAGTGACTCCTGGGAACGGACATTCCGAGCACATGACCCAGATGGCAGGTGGTCCGACAAGCCCTGATCCACCTTATCCTTGAAGATGGTGGTGGCTCATAGGCTGTTACATGGGAGCACACTAAGGCCACCCAATGACAATAAGGATGGGACTGTAGACTCCCCAGAGCTGTAGCATTTGAGGGGTTACAGATCTACTCAGTGTAATCCCCTACCTTGATAGATGGGGAAACTGAGGCTCTTTTCTGAATTGACTGATTAAAACTACTCAGCAAAGCAATGGCAGAATGAAGGAAAGAGCCCAATTCTGGTCTTTTCCAATGTGACCTTCCTTCTTCCATTCCAGCCTGCAACTTGGGTGGTCTGATCCCTGGGGAGGTTGGAGGGAGGTATGCAGGCTTATGCTGAAAGTAACTTAGAAGCTATACCAGGTCTGGGGAGACAAAGTGCAGCAATCATCTAGCAATGCCTGCCAAGGGCAGGGGAGGGGTAGCCACAGCCTATTGCCCCCTGATGTGACAGTCCCCAATAGTACCTGAAGTCCTAGTCAGGCTTCCTTCTCACTGTAAGATTCAACAGGCCCATCACTGACCCTAAACCAGAATGTCTCCAGACTGTTAATGACCTTTGGCCCTGAGCCTGGTTTCATATCCAGTTGGAAACAGAATGTACCTTATAGAGAGCACATGCCCACAGTGACTGACATCTCTAGACTCACATTGAAATAAAAAAAACCCAAAACCAACCACTAGGTTTCCTCTATATATGAAACTCAGTGCCCCACCAGAAACCCTCCCCTGCTGGCATGATAGGGGCTGAGTGGTCACTCACCCTCCACTCTGCTTCTTGAGCTTGGTGCAGAGGAGCAGGTCAGTGAACAGGAAGACATGGCGGAGCTTGCGGGCCCCCTCTACCAGCTCTACCATGAAGCTGTCCTTCAGCAGCTGCCGGTGCTGCGGGCAGATCAGGGGCTCGAGTTAGGGCAGCAGCCCAGCCAGGGGGGTGGGGATTCATTCCCTCCACCTCCAACCCTCAGGTTCTCTTTCCAAAGTGTTCCCTCCATCTCAGTGGCCTGAGAACATGTATGCCACACAAGTTCTTCTTTGCTCACGTTTCTGAGCCCTTCCTGGTTGCTCAGACAGTGAAAGAGGGTGAACGGATGAGGTAGGAAGGTCTGTTACAGTCAAATCAACATTCTGCTATGAAATGATGGCGGGAGAGCCCCTCTAATCAGGGTGGCCTGTACTTCTCTGGGATAGCAACTAGAAATCCCAAAATGGGCAAAAGGTCACCTATGTGGAGGGGACATAGCTGAAGAGGGACAATCATGGTGCAAGCCTGCAGCAAGGAGAGCTTGGCCCTTAGGCATGGATGGGGCAGCCTGGTGAGTGGGGAGGGGGTGGGCTCGGTGCACTCTGAGAGCAGGGAGCCCTAGTGGCCAGGTCTGGTTGCGAGGGCAGCAGGAAGTCAGGTGGGGGGCTCACAGGTAGGACCCACATTCTAGTCCTCCAGAAGTCAGTGCCTACGTAGGAGTTACACCTCTGATGCCTGCCTGGACACCTGCAGCCCCACAGCATCTCCCCAGCATGAGGCGCTGGTCCCCATCCCCCAGTGCCCTCAGAGGGCCATGCACCTGGCTCTGCTGCATAAAAACAACCTGGGCTGGGCCCTGCAACACTTCCAGACACAAAGGCCACATATCACTGGGTCCCACAGCTCAGCTCACAGGAAAGCTGATCTAAACGGGAGCTGCAGGTGCCTTTCAGACCATGAGTGTCTCCAGTGTGCCAAGGGCATAACTCATTGTCACTCACCCTCACCCCACCTGCTGTGGGCAGACGGCAAGCCTGGCATGGGAAGCAAGAAAGTGAGTGCACCTAGAGAAACATCCATACAGCGTTGGAAACCCCAGGCAGACCTGACGGCTGGGTGTGTCGGGGGTAGGTGTGGGAGGGTCCTGGGACACTGAGGTCCTTAGCAGGGACATGGCAGAAGGTCTTTTCCAGCCCAGGAGGTGGATACCAAGGGACCTCCTGTGAGGGATGGTGGTGGGGGGAATGGCAATCCTTTCCCCATACAAAGGAGCTGAGCTTCTGGCCTCTACCAGCAGAGGGCATCCTACAACCAGCTCAGAAATGGACTCCATAGCATCCCCTTAGTTTGTAGGTCAGAAAAGTTCACAGTCCCTATACTGACCACCACTCGCCTCCCAAATGGCCCACCCACTCTCCCTGCCAGGTCCTGCTGCTCATGTGTTCATGTGAAGTTCCACCTCAGGTACCACCTTTGTCCTCTATGAGGCCCTTAAGTGTTACCCTGGCACTTGTGGCAACCCACACATCTGCCCTGGTGTGTTGAGAGAACACAGGGGTAACGGTGGGGAGCCCACGGACGCCTCTGGGCTCTGACAGGGGACTCAGTCACCTGGCCCCTCCCCATGCACCCCTGCCTGTACAAACCCTCATCTTTCTAAGAGAAACCTCAAAGTCATGGCCGTGCCACACTTCCAGCCAGCCCCTGCAGTGTCCTGGCCTGAGCCTCATTCTAAGCTGCACCCCATCTCTGAGGGCTATGGGAGGAGCCTGTGAGTCATTGCATGTCACCTCTGTCACATTACAGTTGCCCTCCCTCTTCCCAAGGAGGAGCCAGGGCTTGCTGCTGAACCCCAGCCCATCCAGGGGTCTTATAGCCTGAGGAGAAAATGCCCTGTATCTGGGTGGGTGGGGCCCTCCCAGTCCCAGGAAAACAGGGACTCAGCTAAGAGTCCACAAGGGGAGCACAGACCCTGGAAGCGGCTGGGCATCATGCTGTCTCTATCCCCACCCACCAGGCTCCCAGCCCTGGGGGCAGTCCTGAGGGATGAGGACTTCCCAGGCCTGGGCACACACTCCCAAGGCTGGTGGTCCCCCTCCCCCCCAACCCCCAGCAGATGCCTTCTTTTCAGCTTAGAGAAGAAAGAGGCAGTGGAGAGAGGTCCAACAGCAAGTCTGTGCGAGGTCTTAAGAGAGGCTGCTCCACTTTCTGGGTGAGGTGTCTGGAGAGGCTGCCGGACCCTTCAGCCATCACTTGGGCCTCCTCTCCAGAACCTGGGCTCCTGTGGAGACATCCTGCCAGCCCATATGGGACCAGTGCAGATCCAGGAGGCCTATGTCTGCCCGGGAGGCATCCCTCTCAGACGTGCTCACCAGTCCTGTTTCTGAGCCCTCAGAACCAGCACCGACTTCCAGTCCAGCTCACCTGTCAGTTCCTCCAGGGGACACAGGCAGGGTAGGAGCTTGGGTCACACCTGGCTCACAGCCCCATGGTGCCCTGTGAAGAGCTGAATGTTTGTGCCCACCCCATTCATATGGTGAAGCCCTAACTCCCAATACTATGGGATCTGGAGGTGGGGTCTTTGGGGGACAATGAGGCTTAGATGAGGTCATGAGAGTGAGACTCCATAGTGGGATTAGCATCCTCATAAGGAAAGGAGGAAATGGGGGGTCCCTGGTGGAGTAGTGGCTAGGTTTCGCCGCTCTCACCACCACAGCACCTGGGTTCGATCCCCACTTAGGGAACCAACCAAAAAGAGAAAAAGAAAAGGAAGGAGATCTCTCTCCGTGGGCATGCAGTGAGAAACGCCACGTGGACGCACACGGAGAAGGTGGTCATCTGCAAACCAGGAGGCAGGCCGTCGGCAGACCCCGAGCACGCTGGCACTCTGACCTCAGACCCAGTCTCCAGAACTTGCCTGTTGTTTATGTTCCCGTGTTGATGGCATTCTGTTATGGCAGCTCCAGCAGACTAAGATACACACATAAGGAAGCCAGGACCAGTTTCATGTGGGGCAGGGGGGAAGGAAGGTTCCTCAGGTACAGACACAATAAACAAATCAGTAGGGCCTGCCAAGTGGAACCCGGAAGAGTCTCCAAGAAAGGCCCAGGGCGGGCACAGAGAAGGAAGAGGGCTGAGGTGGGCACCAAGGTAGAGAGGCCTTGGCTGCCTGCTGACAAGAGGGCCCAGTTTTGCTCCAGGCATTGGCTGATTTGGCACATTCTGGCTCTGAAGGAGGCCAGTGGCCCAGCCCCCACTCCCATGCCCAAAGCAAGGCCTGCAGTCCAGGAGAGCTGGCCCAGTGTGGGTGAGCCAGCCCACAGGACCTGTCAGAGCAGCCCTGGCTAAGGGATGACTCAGTGGGCTATTGGTTCAGCAGGTGGGTAGGGAACAACAAGGGATCCCCAGCCAGGCTGGGGGTCCTGCCCATCCCTCCCTCCCACCCTCTTGCCTGTTCTTGGGCTTCTGGCAGTTGGCTACTTGGCCTCTGTGTAGGGCAAAGCTCTACTCCCTGGTCCCTGAGAAAACCTCTCATTTGCGTGCAATGGAGACATATCACAAGATAAGCCATCAAGGTGATGAAGTTAGAGCATGAGGTGAGCCAGAGGGGACAGGAACCTGGGAAGCATGCTGCTGATTCAGCAGTAACATTCACTGAGCACTTTGTAGGTTCCAGGCCCTGTACAGAGAGAATGTTCCACAAAAGATTTCATCTCATTGTTTGAAATGTCCTGGGCAGCAGCTCTGACACTTTACAAAGGAGGAAAGGCTGACAGGTGAGTAACGTGCCCACGCTCCCAAAGACCCAGAACCTGGCCCGGACAGGTCAAGAATCCAAGCTCCATCTGCACACGTTTATGAAGGGCCAAGATAAGGCCTAGACACAGGGCACTGGCCTTGCCCTATGGCTTCAAGGTTTTCTTGTTTTTGTTTTGTCTTCTGCTTGCGAAGCGTCCTTCGGCTTCTAATGGGGGACATGGAAGGCAGAGCTAAGGGCCTCCAGGTGGTGAACAACATCCACTGAAACTGGATATTATGTGGTCTAGGCCTATTCCCATCCCACAGGTGAGTAAGCTGGTGTCTGGTGGCACCGGGGACCCCAGACCTTATCCTGTCCTCACCTGAGCTGCATGCCCGCATCTCCATAGTGCCCCTCACAAACTCTGCCAAGAGGGTCTGGACTTTCCAACTCTAATCTGCAACGGAAAGTCCTCCTTTCCCGCTTGCCTGAGCCGGCACCAGCGATACTTCCCCAGCAGCTCCTGCACAGCCCACTTGCCATCTTCTTTCACAAGGGGCCTCTGTGATCCCTGGGAGAGAATGCCTCCAGAACATCACCGGCTCTTAGGACAGAAAACCACCAAATGGGTTCATCCCATTCATCTCTGAGCCCGAGCTGGGGATGGTGTGCAGCACATGGCACAGAGCCTGGAGCAGACAGACAGGCAGCCATGTGGGACAACCATCCAGCAGCATAAAGTTAATTCAGGGAAATGAGTGAGCACCCACCCATCAGCCATAGGACCTGGGCCTGAGAAGAAAGCATGCCAGCAGGATCCCTTAGTCCTGACAGGTTCCCAGCAGGGTAAGGAGGGTGAGAGCACCTGTCAACCACAGTTCAATGTCAGGAATCCACCTGTAATGCTGCCCAAAGTCAGGCTTCCTCAAACTGCACAGCCCTGGAGCTGCTGGTATTGGCTAAAAAAGACAGAGAGATTATAGCAGCCATGGTGTATGTGTGTAGGGGGTGGGGCTGGGGTCAAGGACCCCAAAAGGCAATGTGTTTCCTGTGTTAGGCTGAACTGTCCAGGAATAGTCTGCTGAGAACAGAAGGAGTCCTTATCCTCCAGCTAAGACAGGCTGGGATACACCAACCAACTCCAGCCAGCTCACCTCCCCCTTCTTCACGGTCATGGACTGCCGGCGAGGTGTGATCTCCTCATTGATGCTGGACAGGAAGTTCTGCGAGATTCTGAGGGCATCCTGTAGCAGAGGGTGGTCGGGGTGGCTGGGGGGTGTGTGTTTCAGCAAGTCCTACATCAGCACAAGAGGACTCGAGTTAGAGAGAGCAGGGCCCTGGCACCCACAACTGTGTGCAAACCCCAGACACACACTGGGTGTAACCCAGGGTTGCCGGTTCCCCAGGCATCGCTGCCACCTCTCACAAAGAGCCCGGGCTACATGGACAGTGCTTACGTGGGCACCATTCTGGAAGTAGGTCCTTAAAAAGCACTCCCACAAGCTCAGGTTGTTAGCATGCTGCCAAGAGAGGTTCCCACCTAAGGGAGCGCTTATCTACCTTGGCACTGGTGACATTCTGGGCCAGGCAATTCTTTGTTGCAGGGCTAGCTCCCGCACTGTAGGATGTTGGCAACACCCTTGGCTTCTATCCACTAGAGGCCAGGAGCATCTCCTCGTCTGCAGTTGTGACAACCAAAAATGTCTCCAGACACTGCAGCATGTCCCCTAGGGGGCAGAATCAGTCCTGATCCTGGACCATTGGTCTGCGTAAGAAAACTCTTGGCCTTCCCAGCTCCTCCTCCTTTAGATAAGAACCTAAGAATTAAGATGGGAATACTATTTCCCCACTGGGAATGCACATGGTTCATGTTCGAGGTCAACAGCTTCCTAGTTCAGAGAAACGAAATTCCCTTAGCCCCCAAATCCTATGTGCAAAGAGAATCTGGACAAATGAATAAGCGTGGAGAAGGCTTGTGTGTCGGTAGTCCCAGGCCGGCCCCACAGGGACCAGCCCCACATGGCTCCCAAGGGGCGTGGCTTCTCCCTGTCCGGGTGCTCAGCCTTGGTCCAGGTGCTCAGCTATGCAGGCCTGAGCTAATCACAGCAAGGGGACAGAACACAGAGTCTCTGATATTCTGACCAGCCACCTGCTAAACAAATCTCATTTCATTTTCCTCTGTCCAATAACTCTTAACTAGAGGATGGTAGAAAATTATGAAATATCTATTTGATGAAATACTACATGGCTTAAACAAGGATGAGGCAGAGCTGTTTGGGCTGAAGGACAACAATCCCCACAATATGATATTAAGGGGAAAAAGAGCAAAGTGTGGAATGATGCGGACAGCAAGGTATGTTTTGTGTAATTAAAAAAGACGTTCACTGCATGTGCTGGCATGCGCATAAACAATCTTGCGGTGGCAGCTCCTTTGTGGGGAGGAAGTGGGAAAGGAAATGGAAACTTCACACACTTTTGAGATTTGGGTGTAAATTAAAACAACAACAACAACAACAACACATGTACAACTTGCTCTGAATATATGTGAATAGTCACCCAGGCAGTAGGATTAGGGGCCATTTTCGGTGGTTGTTTCTCAGTATTAAATACCCCTTCAGTGATGCCCCACTGCCTTTAGGAGCAACCTTACTGAGACAGGGCCTCCTCCTGCACCCCTTTCCCAGGCTGGGAGGCAGTGGTCTTCCTTGAGGCTCAGGAATGCACCTACTGTCCACACCCCTACTCCGACGACTTTGGAGCCTCCGTTCATTTGATGTGACCACAAAGCCCTTCCCATGCAGGATGGGACGCTCCCTCCCTGCGCCTACTCCTACAAGAGCACCCAGGTCTGCTTTGTTCCCCCCTCCATCCCTCTGTGAGCCCCTGGATGGCAAGGGCACCTCATTTCTGCATCTTCATAGCAGAAAAAGGGGGTTAGGTGGGCAAAACTGACAAACACAGTGTCAGCCCTAGGACAGCAGAAGTCAAGAACCCCAGGCTGAGAAGTCCTGGAGGTAGTGACTCACATGCAGGACCAGTGTGCTGCGTGTCACCCGGTCCACAGGCTTGTAGAGCAGAGCTGCAGAGAGACGGGCAGGATGAGAGATGGCCATCCATGGAGAAAGTGAACCCAGACCACCCACCTGCCCATCCCCCCTGTAAGGGCATGTCTAAATGGAGCAGCCCCACCTTCTAATGACAAGAACAAACCCAGAGCACCCTTTGCTGAGTGATAAGGGCAAACCTGGAGCACCTGAAAGGCCAGGGTGCACGTTCTGAGCTTTTAGTTTGTGACATTAAGTGCCCAGTCCAGAGCTTCTGGTCAGAACCCAAGCCTGCATGGCTGAGTAAGTGACAACTGTTAAAAAGGATAAGCGTTGATGCCCCACCCCATTGGGGTTGGGGAGCATGCCACCACCCTGGTGAGGATGGGAGGGAGACCTGCTCTCCAGCCCACAGGGTTCCCCAGGAGCTGACCAGCATGCCACTCTCCACATCAATCCCTGCACAGTTTGGAGGCCTGATTATGAAAACTGCAGGGACTGACTCAGGTGCTAACATATCTCTTGGCTTTACAGGTATTTTTGGACACCAGCACTCCAGTAGCAAAGGCACCCCAGGCAGCCCTAGCTGTCCCCACACTGTCCAGTGCACTTCCTCAGGTGACTCCTACAGCTAGGGTAGGATGTGCACTGTTATCCCCATTTCAAAGATGGGGAAACTGAGGCTTAGTGTCATGAAACTCTGGGCACCAGAGTAACGCCTGCTATTCTGTGTAGAACCTTCCCGCTAGCCTAACAGCAGGAAGTGAGACGTGACCTACTGTTCATGATCCCACTTTCTACCCAGGGAGGAGGAAGCTGAGCACCCAGGCCTATAGGAGCTCTGCCTTCACTCTCTGCCCGGCCACTTAGAGACTGCTTTTATGTGGGTTACACTTGTTCTAAACCAGTTCTGTCATTTGTAAGAAGAGAAAATAAAATCCTTCTTACAGGGCTGTTGGGGACAACAAGATGACTTTTTTTCTTTCTTTCTTTTTTTTTTATGTGGGTAGCTCCCTGGCTGGGAATCGAACCCAGGCCGCAATGCTGACAGTGCTGAAGCCTTAGCCACCTCACCACCAGGGAACTCCACGATGACATTTTTAATGCCCAGCAGTGGATGGTTTGTGAGTGGTCACTAACATCTACCACTCTTCCTGGTGGTGATCACTGGTGGCAAGCTGGTCCTGACCGCGTCCTTCCCCGCCCTGCTGTGACCAGCCTGCTCTTTCCTTGTCTCTGTCATCACTAGTAGAAGTCACCAGCAGCAAAGACACCACAGGGTGATCTGGCTGGGTGCCATGTTTGCGTTTCCAGCAAATGCCTCATCTGCTTTAGTAGCCACCCCCATGGGGGCACAAAGAGGCCTTAACATAGAGAACTCACTTTCCAAAGAGTTCTTGGTCGTCTGGTCCTTGGCATCCTTGCTGCTTCTGGCTCTCAAGTTCTATAAAGAAAAACGCACATTTTCACACGGGTCAATTAAAGTAGCTTTGATGTAGCAGGAGGTTCCCTGGTCAGCAACCTGCAGCAGAAATCTCGCCCTTTTCTCACCCAAAGAGCTCCAGACACAGACAGCAAGCCCTGGAGGTGTGTCCTGGGCCACAGCATGAAAACCAGGCCGAGCTCTGATTCACCTGAGGATAGTTGCTCAATCTCGGCACCAATGAGGTTTCAGGCTGGAAATTTTCTTATTTTGGGGGGCTGTACTGTGCACCATGCAATGTTAAGCGGCATCCCTCGCCTGTACCTGTGGGTGCAGTAGCAACCCCCTCCTCCTGTTGTGATGATCAAAAAATGTCCCCAGGCATTGCTAAGTGTCTCCTGGGGACAAAACCATCCCTGATACAGAATATCCTATAATCCGAGGCAAACCAGTGCCCTTCCTAAATGCACGGCGGTCCTATCCTGGAGTAGTTAAACAGCGTGCAAGGGCTGGTGGATCCAAAGAGCACACTCACCTTTGGAGACGGTGGGGGCTCCACTGAGCCCCACACTGGATTTTACCTCCACCTCACCTTCTCTGAACTTAGCAAACGTACTTGCTAACAAATGAAGCGCTATGACTTCTGGGAGGAGAGCAGTGCTTTTTAGTAAGTAGGTTATATTTGACACAACTACGTCGAAGGCATCACTGATTTGGTTCAAAGTACCCAGAGAAAGGCGGATAAAAGGTCTCTGTGTGTCCGAAACTATCTCTGGAAAGCAGCTGTGATTAATCCCAGTACTAGGCTTCAGAACAACAAACCAGCACAGGGACAGGGAGGGGCTCCGAGACTGCTTTCCAAATTTCTCAGTCGGAAACCTCTCAAGACTAAAAAGATGGTGTGTTTAAGCTCACCGGGGCCAAACTCCACAATGCACGTTGGTGCCTTTCCTGAGAGTTGAACGTCTTTCAGAGTGATTACTCCTCCATACGTCTGCCTCAGCAGCTGCCAAAAGGTCTGAGGGGGCGCGAGAGCAGAAAGAACCCGAGTCTGCAAAAATCAGGTGTGGCGCTCACGTGAACTCGGGAAGCAGCCCACGTGCCACGTGCCCCTGGACAGTGCAATGCACGTGAATACTAGGAATTCCTTACAAATTTGGTTTAACGCCACACTTCCCAAATTTACTTGACTCCAGAAGGCCTTTTCACATCACTCCTACTGTCTATTGGCTGGGAAGCTAGTGTTTCACTGAACCCAGCTCAGGCAACTGTGGTCTAACTGGATGCTGCCAAACACCCATTTCTCAGGACGGTCCCGGAAGAAGAGGAAGGACCACTGTTCCACCCATCCCAGTGCTCAGAGGTGATTATCGAGTCCCCATACCCTGACACCCCCTCCCCGAAGGCACCCCCCAATACCTCTCCTTGGCCTGCTGCTTCCCTTTCCTTTGGCTTCATTTAACTCTCTGGGTGGGCCCAATTTCTCTGGGGCTTTTTTGAAACATGGGTGGAGGTGCTGCCCAGAGGTAAAAGTTTCACAGAGGACTGGCTGCTGGCTGGCCCTGAGATGCCATCTCACTGCCTGTACCCCAGCCCTGGCTCAGATTCCCACCTATTCATGGTCAGTGGGACCATGTGACACCGCGTGCGCGCGCGCGTGTGTGTGTGTGTGTGTGTGTGTAGCGGCGGGGGGGGGGGAATGTCTCACTATCACTGTCTCCCTCCTCTGCAGAAACCTGTCCAAGTGAACTTGAACTTGGCCCTATTTAATCACAGCCTGCCCTTATAGAATTATGTCTCTAATTTGTCAAAGTCACTCAGGATTCTGTGCCAACATTCCAGCTGTTAGGGATGTGGGGGTTTGCTAATTGAATGAGCTAAGGAAAGAAATGAACTGAACGTGCCAGGTGAACCAGAGAAGCTGGGGAGGGAAATCTGGAGCAAGTCTGGAGCCCTGGGTACAGGTAGCCCGTACCAGCAGCACCAGGTGGGGAGTAGGGCATCCCATGGGCTCTGGAGGAACACATGGCATGTGTTATCACCATAGGAGATGGCAGTGCTAGGACCCACGATACCTCACCTCCCATGATAAATTATAAAATGGCACAAAGCCCTTGGATAAAAGCCAGGTGCGATAGTTGGGGTGTGGTTATCTCCCAGCAAGAGTCCTGACTCACTCCCTATTTCTAGTTTCCATCTCTCTTTCTAAGGCTGCCTTCCTCACACACAGGTCTTTCCCGCAGAATCCTTGTTTGGTAGAAGATGGCAAGTCCAAGCTTTGAGGACCCAGGCCCAGACTACAGGCCCAGAAAGAAGAAAATGGGGAAGGGTGGAGAGAAATGCCGAGGACTCTGGTCTTGGAGTGGCCACCAGCCCCCAATGGCCCACTCATCCTCTCTGTAATAGAGGGGCTCTCTCAAGGTCCCTGTGCTAATACTGCCGGGTGTGAGGTTTCGGTCCTCTTGGGGCCTGGAGCTTCCCTCCCATGTGGGTCTACAGAGCACAGCAACAGCAGCCCCAACCCCCTGTGCCAGCGGGTCAGTTTTCTCAGCTCTCAAGGTGGCTGGCAGGCCTTCCTACCTGCTCTCTAGTGACAAGGAACAAAGTTGGCCTCAGCACTCTCGTGTTCAGACCTGTTAACTGAGCAGAACAGTGGACACCCCTCACTGCACACAGACAAGTACCAGAGAGTGTCTATGTGAGGAACCCAGCTGAGCCTCAGCATTAGGCCCTGGCCCTGGGGAGGTGAGGTTCCGCAGCTACTCCTTGTCTGTCCACAACAGCATCCCTGCACAGGGCTGACGGTGCCAACCCAGAGGCATCTGGAAACAGGGCTGAGGCTTACGATAGGACCTGGTTTGGTATACCTTGTTCTCCCGGGTCACGGGGGACACACGCCCAGCCCACAGCCCGCCTGCAAAAGGTGGAGGGCCACCTTTCTGAGCAGCAAGCACCACGCATACCTCAGAGATTTCTGCAAACTGCGCATTGGCCTGACAGCACTTTTCGGCTGTTTCCATGGCAACTCCGTAGTTGTCCACAAAGGCCCGGTACACACCCAGTTGGCTGGCCTGCAGGGTAAAAGGAAGTGAGTGTGGGACAGGTGTGAGACAAGTGCAGGACAGGTGCCACTGCTCCCCATCGTTCTGGGAAACAGGCTTCTATGCAAAGTTCAGGACGAACCTCAGGTGCAGCAGGCAGTGCAGAGCTGCATACACCTCAGTTCTGTACTGTCACCTCCCACTTGCCTTTGGTCCCCACACATTGAGCCCACAGCAACAGGGTGAGAAGTGACTCATGGACCCAGGCAGGTAACGTTCCCCTCTTCCACAGCTGATTATTCCTCCCACCTCTGTCATTTAAATGGTGCTACTGGCAGAAACTAAAATTCAGGGTTGTCGGTGGTCTCTACGCAGGTGGTATGGAATGGTGGTACTTTCTCATTCTGGTGGCAGGAGACCAAGGTGCACAAGGAAATCAGTACCTGCGCCCCCAAGTCTCTGGTGGCTGCAGAGTTCTGCTCATGTCTGATCCCTCCAGATACCTGAGGAACTTACAATCAGGCTGTCCTCTGAGGACTCCTGCTCTCCCAATGATAGCCCCGCCCAGCCCTGGCAAAGAGGCCCAGGCGTCATCCTACACACCTGGCAGGTGGGAGACCTGCTGGCTGCCAGCTGCAAGGCAAGGGGCATTTTGTTTGTCCTTTGTCAAACCAAAGGCATTAATAGAGGGTCTCCTTACATAGCTTCCTGCTAAGACACTAAGTTGAGTAACAACTTTCATGCGGATGGGTATGTGTGCAGCTACCAATATCTCTGGGCCCCACGTCACCTATAGAGGTAGCTAGGGAAACCAGCTCTCATTCTGCACCAGCAAACCCAAGCCTGGGGAAGGTAAGGGCAGACCCCATGACCTGCTGGCTCGGCCTCCCACGGCAGCCATTTAAGAGCTAGAAGCCCAAGGCTTTTTTTTTTTTTTTTGTCTGTTCTGCGTAGAACCTAAAATTTATTTCTATACACATTTGCATTTATATTGAATTTTATGTTTCTTCAGATAACAATCCCAGACTCTGGGTAAGCCAGGAGCCCTTGGCACTGTCTGAACTTCTGGCCCCACTCCCTGTGGGGGCAGCATGGAGGGCCTGAGGGCACACAAGGAAAAGCAGCAGCTAGAGGAGGCTCTGCCCAGAAGAAATTTTCCAAATTCTGGCATTTGTCAGACTACTAAAATTTAGAAAAATGTTTCCGAGTAATTTTGGAATGTTATTTGGGGACGAGCGCTGGTTGTGGGTTTCTTCCCAACAACACGATCCTCCATGTCTCAAGAGGGCTGCAGGCTGAGTCACATCCATGGGGTTCAAACCTGCTGACATTTCACATAGAGAGAAATGGGGGTGCTTCAAAGATGGGGACACCTGCATTAAAATATAGCCTCCTGCTCTCTGGCCATGGGGAAAGGGGTCCAGGAAGTGAGAACCTCAACAGGAGCTTAGTGTGATCCTTGCATCTCGGCTCCCAGGGCAGCGGAGGGGGGCTGGCCAACAGGAAAGCCACGCCTTAGAGAAGAATGCTGGAGCCCGAGCATGAGCCAAGGTGAGGCCAGGGGCGGGCCAGGTGGATGTCTGGGGATTCAGGAGGGCTGGGGCCCAAGCTTTTCAGTAACCTCCATGCTCTGTGTACTTAGAGGGGGCCCAGTGACCTTGGGCCACCCCTACCCCTGGAGGACTGGTTTCTCTCAGGAGGGAGAACGCTCCAGGGAAAGCACGTGTGCACAGGAGACTCAGGAGTCAGGATTAGGGGTCCTCAGATGTGGAATCCCCATTACTCGGCTTGCCTGGCATATGCCTTCAAGCGACTCCCAGGACAGGGGCTACCAGAACGGGGAGGCAGCATCTGTGATGGGCGGCTGCCAGGCTCTTATATCCAGACTGCACCCCACCCCCAGCCTTCACCTAGAGAGACTGACTGGTTCCCCTCTTTAGACCCAGAAGAGGGCAGAACTCCTTTCTACACATGAACCTCACATGTTGGAGACAAATATTGATCTGGCAGCTTCCATCTGAGAGTTTTCTCCTTCATCCCCAGGTCCCTTAACCATTTCTTCCTTTTGGACAAGTTTCATTTTTCCACATCTGGGGTAAGTGTGCACCATGAACACAACCCGTCCCACGTGTGGCCTAACCAGTGCCAAGCAGCCTACCAACCCCTTCACCCAATCACCAGAGTTTACTGATCATGCTGACTTTTTTAAAGCTGCATCCTTGGCTCCTCTCTGGCCCTGTGGTCAGCAAAGGCCAGAGAGGCCTGTGACTTGCCTTCGCAGGGGGCCTCTCTAGTACTGTGAGGGGGGCTCCCGCCTCTGGGATCTGAACCTAGACCCACAGCCAAAGATTCCTGGCCAGTTTTGGCCCATTGAGCATTTCAGAAATCTTTATTCTGTCACCCACCATCACCTTACTCTTTAATTTTATGGCTCCTGAAGGGGTGGCGGGGACCACTGTTTTTGGAGACAGACAAACCAGGGTTACAGTCCAGGTAAGTGACCCTCCATTCCTCAGTGACCTCGCCTGTATGGTGGTGAAGACATGACCGGCCTTCCAGGGCTGCCTCATGTCAGGTGCAGTGGGGCCCCCCGCGGGCCTCTGCGTGTTCCTGATCAGAGCTGAGCTCGCTACTCAGGAACCAGATCGCCTCACAGTGAGAGGCTGTCCCTCCCTCAGGCCACACCGCCCAGTTTATAAACCAACCCCTCCCGCATTTCTCTAGCCTGTGCACAAGGACCAGTGCTGATTCCTGCAGGGCACAGGGTGTCACTGCCAAAGTCTCCAGCATTAAATGTGCCTCCAGTATCTGAGAGAAGCCACCAGCGGGAGCTGAGGGCCACTCAGATGCCCTGTTTTTACCGCCTTGCTCTGCCAGGGCCCTCCTTTGGTACTTTTCTTTCCCACTACTTTGATTTTTATTGACCAAGTCTCCCCTCTCTACAGCACTGAAAACATGCTCTGAGTAATTCAAGAGCCTTCAATTTAAATAACTGCAACATGAAATAAAGCATAACCCCTGCTCTGTTCCTACGTGTGCTTGCCCTCCAGGCCCTGCCAACCCCCCTCCTCTGCCCTGTGTCCAGGTCCTGCTCTCTTGGGCAGAGGGATCGGTTTGGTCCAAAGGGACCCTCTGGGGGCAACTTTACCACCAGGAAGGACCCAGCAATGAAACTAGGGGCGGGTCTTGTGCCGGGGTCCAGTGTGGGTGCTGTGGCAGAGGCCCCTCCTTTCGACCTGCCCTTTGGCATCTAAAGTAGTTACACACCTCAGACACGTACCACTGTCACCTCAATGTCCCGAGAGCCCTTAGCAACACACGACTGCAGGTCTCGGGAGGGGCCTGGCACCCTCCCAGCCCCCACCACGGCTCGAGAGGCTACCATGCACCTGCTCCAAGCCACTCACCAGCTTCTGGAAGAGGTCGCCCACTCGCTGCTGGTGACTCCACTGCTGCACACGGGGGAAGAGCCCGTCGTAGAAGTCCTTGTGGATCTCGTAGAGCTCAGGCACTTTGAAGAAGATAGTCTCGATCTGCTGGCTTGTCAGCACCGGCTGAGAGGTGGTGGCAGCGGCCTTCAACGGCTTCATGGGCTGGAAGAGGGCACAGGCGAGGCAGTCTAAGTGACCAGGGAGGCAGCACAGGTGACAGAGGTGGCGGCGGAGATGAAAGGGCTTGCTATTTGTCAGGTGCATGGCACGACCACAGAATATCATGGTCCTATGACATTATTTATAAATTCCACTAAAAATGAAAATTTAAAGCCAGCTTGGTTTAGCACTTGTCTTACACTGGTACCCACTAGCCCAGTGGTTCTCCACCCTCCTAGTGCCGTGGCCCTTTAATTCAGTTCCTCATGGTGTGGGGACCCCCATACAATTATTGTCGTTGCTACTTCATAACTGTCATGTTGCTACTGTTATGAATCGTCATGTAAATATCTGATATGTGTTTTCCGATGGTCTCAGGCCACCCCTGTGAAAGGGTCGCTCCACCCCCAAAGGGGTCGCGACCCGCAGGTTGAGAACCGCTGCGCTAGCCCTTGGAGAGGTCTACCTTCCACACAGGTGGGATGTTCTGACCCCCCACAGGTGTCTTAATGACTCCAAGGAGGGTGGGTGCCCCCAGGCTCCAACAGCTGACCTGGGATCTGGGCTGCGCGATCCAAGAGCACCCGGTGCCCCCCACCCCCACCCCCGCACCCTCCTTACCAGCAGCAGCGCCTCCAGGTGGCTCAGATAAGTCTCCTCACTGGCCAGGATTCCAGACAGGACCCATTTTCTCATCTCCAATCCCTTTTCCAAGTCCAGCTCACTCTGCAGGAGAAAAGACAGATATCAGACCCAGGAGACGATGCCTGAGCTGGCTGGCCGTCTCAGAGAGGAAGGCCTGCTTGTTAACTCCAGGACAAGCCTCCGAAAACGCTCCAGGTGGAATTAAAGGGAGTCACAGGAACTTGGGCCTGTCAGCTACTCGGCTCAGGCTCACTGCCAATTCTGTAGGGCCATCCAGCAAAGCTGAGGGTCGCCCTTGGTCTTGACATTGGAAGTCTGGAGTTGAGTGGGTTGGGAAAGCCTTCCTCCATACCTTCTGCCTGTGACTGGCAAGTGGTGGCCCCAGAAGAGGCTGAGCTGAGGGGGCATCAGAGCCCTAGGCAAAGCCACCCCAACTCCCTCCGCTTGTCATTCCTCGCTTGGATTCTCTGCCAGTATCACCTGACCCTTGGACTGAAGGGCGGAGCACCACTGCCTTGTTCCACACACCCTCCCTCTTGGCCACTGGGGCAGAGTTAGGGGCTGCAACCACCTGCTCAAGGGAAACCCCATTTCCTGGGCTCAGGCCTACTCTTCTGATTCTATTGACAGGGACCCTCTTAATGGGCTAAGGCAAGGTCCCCCTTCCCATCAACACCCCTGCCAAATGTCAGGTGAAACTGCTGCTTTCACCTCCAAAAGAGAGCTATCATTGCCAATGGATGCTGGTACAGCGGGCAGAGTCCACACAGTAGGAAGACCACATTCCAATCCTAGTTGTGGTAACATTGTGGGGTGCAGTATGTCCTCTAATGCCTCAAAATGTGGCTGCATTTGGAGTTAGGGTCTTTAAAGAAGTAACTAAGTTAAAATGAGGTCATTAGGTGGTGTTATAAAAAGAAGAGATTAGGTGGTCAAAAGGTACAAATTTCCAGTTATAAAATAAATAGGTCCTCGGGATGTAATATATAGTCTGGTGACTATAGTAAATAATACTGTATTATATACTGGAAAGTTGGTAAGAGAGTAGATCTTAAAAGTTTGCATCACAAGAAAAAAAACTTTAACTATGTGAGGTAAGGGTGAACTAGACTTATTGCAGTGATCACTTTGCAATATATACATATCTCACACATTATGTTGCACACTTGAAACTTGTTATGTGTCAGTACTTCGATATTAAAAAAAAAGAAGAAGAAGAGATTAGGGTACAGATACACACAGGGGAAGATTCAGGGAGAAGAGAGCCATCTCTAAGCCAGGGAGAGAGGCCTCAGGACAACCCAACCCTACCAACATCTTGATCTGGACTTCCAGACTTCAGAACCATGAGAAATAAATCTCATGGTTCTGAAGTCTTTGGTACTGTGTTACGGCCACCCCGGGAAACTCATACAGATGATGATGTTAGAGGCCATGAAAACTGCTGTGTGACTGGCTGGCCACTCCCGTGCTTGCTCCCTGACCCCAGGCGGACAAAGCTTGGTGTCAGAGGTTGGCTGGGCCCCACTACAGTCCCAGGGAGGCACCAGGTAGGGAGTGGCCCTACATTCATTGAAGGTGACATAACAGCCTGCCCATTCCACCACCAGGTTTCCCAGGCCACGGGAGAGTGAGAGACAGCCCTGCCATGGCAGCCCTTGGGTGTGGAACTGGAGCATTGCCCCTTTAGTCACTTGCTTCTCCACACCTCTCAGGGAGACCCTGACTGGGGGCAGGCTCCTGGCCCTCAGTACCCCTGCATCTGGGGCTGGAGGATTCTCTGTTGGGTACTAGGGGGCTGTCTGTGCCTTGCAGGGTATAAAGCAGCATTTCTGGTCTCTACCCACCACATGCCAACAGCAACCCTTCCCCACCCCAGGTCATAACAGTCACAAATGTCTGCAGAAGTAGCCACATTTCCGCTGAGGCCCAAATTCCCCCCAGGTGAGAAACGCTGGTTTCGTGGAAAAACCTGACTGAGGTCAGTTCCGGCCTTATGGTGTCACCACAGTCTGAAATTAGGACCAGAGTGTAGCTCCCCTATGTCCCCAGCCCTGATGTCTCTTTCTACCTTCCTTAGCCTGGTGTGAAGGAGGCACTTCGTGGCACAGGCAGGCCCAGCAGGAAGTGCCCAGTGCCAAGTGTCAAGGACAAGAATGCAGAGCCCTTTTTGTCCCGAGTGTATCACATCCTCAATGCTCACTGGAACAGCCACAGAGCCTTCCTGGACCCTTGCTTTGCTCTGGGGACCTTCTAAGTGTGCATGAGCTAGGTGCATGCATGCATGTTAATGTGCATGCGTGTGTGAGCGCACATGCGTTTGCATAGGCACCAGAGATCAAGGTCTTGGCTGACAGCCACTCCAGGGAAAGGACACCCAGGTCCCATACCACACAGCTGCTTTCCTGGGCACATTGGGCGGTGGTTCCACAGGCAGGTGCCTCCAGGACACGCTGTGCTTGATCTTCAAACTCCCTGTGCCAGTACAGCATCTGGAACACATACGTGCTTGATGAAGATTCACTGAGCTATCAAATCAATGAGTGGACCTAGAACTCCATGCTGGGCCCAGTTTGGACCACATCCTTACAAAGCTGAGGGTTCCCTCTGGAACCCTCATCCATGAGACAAGCAGGTCCCGGGTTCTAGGACTGTCAGTGCAGCCTGCTTCAGGGCCCGAAGTGCTATGGGAATTCAGCCAGTCCACTGCACATGGTGCACAGAGGGGAAGTGGGGGACCCTGACACCTCCTCTCCTCTCAGCCCGCCGAGGAGATTCCGTAAAGCAGACAGCGCCTGGCAGAAGGATCTCTCAACTGACCCTGCACACATGTCCTGTGTGTGCCTCGCTCAGTGTCCATTTGTCACTGTATCCAACCAAGGGAAGAGGTTAAGGTGAAGGGCGGCGACAGCCAGCCAGCCAGCCCTGCATGTCCTGAGGAACAATCCTGCTACTGTGAGTGTGTGTGATGGCCCCACCCAGCATGAGATGCTGGTGTTCACGTGGGTGGGTGGTAGCGCTGTGCCTCGTTCCCACCCACGCGGTTTGGAAAGCCGAGAGGAAAAAGAGTGCAGGCAGGATGGCGCCGAGGTGAGCTCTCCCTGTTCCAAAGGGCGCAGCCAGCTCCAGGGAACGTCTGGCTCGGGGACCATGCTGGGCTGGGGTGGGGACATGGGGCACAGGCACCTCTCCTTAGATTGAGGCTCTTCTCCTGAGTCCCTGAATGGTGCCAGTGGCATCAGACAGGCACAACTGGGACACCAACCAACTGCATCCCACAGAAGAGAGGGCAAGAGGGAGAGTGCAGAAGATGAGAACACAGAGCAGGGCCAGGACCCTGCCCTACCCACGTGTCCGTTCTGGAAAGGGTGCGTGAATCCAGTCGGGCCATGACGATGGGAACACCTCTGTGGGAGGATGCTAGAGGAATAGGGAACTGGGAATGGAAGGCAGCAAGCCAGAAGAAGGCCATCTACTGCTGCCCAGGAGGGAGCAAGCAACACACCTTTATCTGCTAGAAGAAAAGATAAAAATGAATTCGGCACGATGACAGGTAGGAAAAGCTGACCGAGGGAGCCAGGTGACTAGCCACCTGTCAGCCAGCTGCCAGGCTTACAAGGAGAGCTGAGAGTCAGAGCTGGAACCGAGCTGCAGGAATGTGAGCACCACTCACCCGCAACCCCAATCTGGGGAGATCAGGGTACAAAAGCCGGGCCATGAAGAGGAGGCTGCTCCTGGCTGAGAGTTCACAGCTAGCACCACTGCTGGACGAAGGACCCTCTCTCCTCTCTGGGCAGGGGCCGTGCTTTCACCAGCAGCAGGGCTGGAATCATCCTGGAGCGCAGCCAGTAGAGGGCAGAGGCTGGCCTCTGTACAGGGCCACCTTCCAAGGGGCTCCTGCAGCCCCAGCCCTCCAGACAGAGAGGCCTGAGCAGAGCGTGAGGCATGACTCCTATGCCCACCCCCCGATAAATCAACTCAGCTGGCTCTTAGGAGAGAAGGGAACAGGCTGAGCCGACAGCAAACACCTGGTTTCCCCAACTCTGCGGAGAAAACAGGTGGCGGCAACCACTATCCCTATTTAAGTCACGGCCCCAGAGCCAAGTAGGAACACTGGCGATGTTCATGCACCTGCAACTGGTGCAGAACCTCACTGGGTCCCCTGAAGAGTCAAAGTGCTCATGACCAGTGAACTGTAATAGTGCATGAACTTGTGGTTGCTGAGATCAAAGCACAGATCGGAGTTATACATACATGGAGTGTGGGGATGGCCAGCAGCAAAATGATAAAGCAGGCCTGTTTGTCCTCAAACACTCCTGTGAAGGCTTTCAGGGGAGATCAATTGAATCCATGAATTTACTGGCTTCTTCCAGAGAACAAAACAAAATAAAAAACCTCCAAACCCTCAAAAACCTAAAAGCACTTGTGGGCCCTGCACAGGCACAGCCACTTCTATACCCAGGTCCATGTGCCTTCTGGGCCCCTAGATGCCCCCAGGAGGCCTCTGGCTGGAGGGCCTATCCAGCTCCACCACTGCTGAAGGGCCCCTGAACGTGAGAAGGTGTGGGCGGGGGTCACACCTGCCCCTCTTTGCTGAGCTTAGTGTCTGTGGGTCTGCCCCTTGGGTGGTATCCCAGGGACAGGGTCCAGCAGGTCACTGTGAGGAGCAAAGTCACATAGCATGTCACAAAGCGAGGAACCTGGTGCACAGGGGCTGCTGCTCAACAATGTCAGCTCCCTTCTCTATGCCTTGACATCCCTGCTGTAAACATATGGGTGGGACACTGCCAGGACTCTGGAGAACCCAGGAAGGAATGACCATGCTGCTCTGGCAGCTGGGGGTGCTGCCCAGACCCTTATCTCTTTCCCTGACACTGCTGAAGGAATGTCACTCACTGGCTGGCAGCTCTGGCCCAGCCTCCCAGGAGTGTCCACAACACGGTCTTGCTTCCTTTGAACCAGCAGTGCCAGCTTCGCCCTCCCAGAGGAGAGGGGCAGTGGTCATGGACATGGCCTGCACAGAGCTGCTCTTCCCAGTGTCTCCACATCAGTGCAGATGAGGGTCTAAGGGTAGGAGTCTGGGGGTGGGGATGAGGCCAAACCACACAGGGTCTGGGGTACAGGAGGGTAGATCAGCCTCCTCAAGGGGCCTGAAGGTGGAGCAAAGTCCTGCTGGGTAAAGACAGTCCTCAGAGACAATGGATGGACAAAGAGGACCCATCCCAAGTTCAGGACTCCATGTACTTATTCAGGGCCCTGAGGACTCTCGTCTGTACCAAACCATATTCCCGAAGCAGGAAGAAAAGAGTGCACTAAGAAAGGCAAGGAAGTTAAGGAAAGGTGCCAGCTGAGGAATGGGGAAGGCCTCAACTCTGGTAGCTGTGTGGCTGCGAGCAAGTTACTTCCTAATCTGTAAGACAGTGAAACTGGACTGGATAAGAAGCTGCACAGGGCAGTTGTGTGTTACACAATGGCTTCCCCTCCTATTCTCATGTTTCAGAACGAGAAGCCAGCCCAGCACTGAGGTCTTTAGTAATCACAAACGCGTAAATAAGAAGCAGTCTTGTAGCTTCTTAGAGGAGCAAGCCCAGAGGAGCAAGGGAAGTGAAAAGACCCACTTCTAGCTCTTTGTTGCAGTGATAGGAAAAGCAGCGTCCTCTCGTTTTTAAACCTGGGTAGAAATCACCTAGAAACAAGTTAAGCAGAAGTGGGGAGGTATCTGTCATCAGTGGCAAAGGGACCAGAGAGACAGAAGTGATCACTGATCTTCTCAGCCCAAGGAGGAAGGAATCTGAGAGGTCAAAGGGTGTCTTTGCCTGAGAGGCAGGGGGAGGTGCATGTCTGGGCGCTAATGCACCAAGGAAGTGCTCTGAGCCACAGGACCACTGAGAGCAGTGAGGACTGTGCCAAGCTGAGCCAGCACACCAGCTCTGGGACAGCCCCAGGGCTATGTGCCCACAAGAGAGGGGCCGGACCAGGGGCTCCTCCAAGTGTGCGGCAGGGCATCTGCTGAATGTGCCACTACACACACACCACACAGCCTCGGAGCCTCAGTTCCACATCAGTCAAGTGGAGGGGACAGTAGGATTGTTAATGACAATGAGATCTTGAGGGAAAGGCCCTGGTCAAATGGATGGGAGTCATCGTCAGCACCCCTTTTGGTAAAAAGGAGCAAGTACATTCCATGGAGTCCGTACCAAACCATGGGACGAGAACCTGGACATCACCGCTGCTGGGGCCACCCACAGGTCCTTGGCTGGAGCTGCCTGCCTCCTCCACACTCGGCTGACAGAGTTCCATGACTTCTTGTTTAACACACCTATCAATGGTCCCCGTGCCCCAGAGGAAAGGATAAGGAAGGAGTTTTAGTGACATGACATCCAATCGGGGTTGCTTTGTCACTTTCTTGCTTCGTCACGACTTCTGAGGGGATGGCTGTGCTTTAGGGAGCCTCTGGGACAAAGACAGCTGGCCTGGAGCTGAGCCCAAGCCCCGCCTCACACCCAGCCCGTGGCCCCAGGACTCACTGCTTTGGTGGACTCCAGGGCTCCAGAGGCCAGTGCATCCCGGCTGCCCCTGCCCTTGCTGCTGAGGTGGGGTGAGGAGGAGGGCGAGTCATCAATGTAGGGCAGCCCATCCTGGTGTCGGCGCTGCTCCTCGGCCCGGTCCGCGGCACAGCCGTACCCAGGTGGCGTTCCGAATGATGTATCTGCATGTGCAGAGAAGCAGCCCGTGTTAGAGACAGTGAGGGGGGCTGGAGGGGCATCTGCCTGGAAGCATCCATGCTCCACCTGTCCCAGCAGGCACCCCACTGACACTGTGTTACTTGCAGGTATCAAACAGGGACCTCAGGTATGCTGACTTTATCTTTACAAGTGACTGGCCAAAGACCCCAGGGCAGTGGGGGGATTAAACAGCAGCTCTGTTCCATGTCTGCCCTCATCCCTGAAGGGGGGCCTGAGACATTACAGAAAGGTGGACCCCAAATGCTAGTGTCCTGCTATTAGGGACAGTCCTTGTACACCTGTCCATTGGGATGTGATGGGGCCAGGAGCTCAGGCCAGAACACCTGCCCAGGTACAAGATGTGGCTACCAAGAGCAGTGTCCCATGCTTGCCAGTCCAAGCACAGCCCCCTCCACTCCCTCACCCTGTCCCTTGGCTGACTCACAGCCCATCTCCCAGACCACCTTTACCCCAATCAAAGTACGCTCATGTGAACTGAGAGTGCCTTATCCTACAACAGGCTCCTTGCTGTTGGGGACTATCTAGTTATAGAGAGTAATACTTCCCTCCAAAGGCACCTGAAGACAGCCACCTCCTTCCTCCTAAACTAAATCATAAAGCCACATCCACTAGATTCTCTGTAGCTCTATTCCCAGACCCCTCACCAGGACATCAACCCACAAGGCCCCGCCTGCTCCAAGTCTCAGGTGAAGATTACTTCTCTTGACTCCTTCCAAAGGGCACTTGCACAGCCCATGGGGTTTCCAAGAGGTCACGCTGATTGGGTAATGTCAACTGAGTGACGGCACTTTCACCGTGACTCACCTGCAAGCAGCCCTACCCAAAGGTTACGACCACAGGTGGCCTCCGCAGCGTTCATTCACCAGTGTACAATGACCTCCACCACACACCCACTCCAGGGCTCAGGCTCTGGGTGCTGGTGGTGCCCAGACCACCAAGGCCAGGTGGGCACAGGGCCACTAGCAGACTTCTGGAGCTGACCCAGCAATCCCGGAGGGGAACTGTTTTCAATTCTTTCCACGTGGGCAGCTAGGAAGAGCTATGGTTGGAGTGACTCTGTGCTCAGTGCAGGTGAAGACTGGCTGCCAGTGTGCGGGAGTGGCTCTTCCGCCAACCTGCAGGCGCCCACGGATGGCCAAAGTCCCAGTTTCCTCGAATGCCTCTGCCTCTCCCAGGGTTTGTACCTCCATGTCCCCGCAGGTCACACACCCTCTAACGGGTGTCCTTAGCCCTAACTACATATCAGCGTCACATGAGAAGCTTAGAAAACATAATGAAGCTGGGCCCAACACAGGCCAACTGAATCAGACACTCAAGAGTGGCCTGGGCCCCACTGGCCGCAAAGGCTATCCTGGGAATTCCAGCAGGCAGTGGGCTGAGACCCACTGCACTATCCCAATCCAGAGTGTCTGACACTGTGCTAGTTGCCACACTGACCTACCTGCATCCCTGTGCCTGCACACAGGCTGGGTTCTATCTGTGTGTGTGTCCACAAGGTCAGTCCTAGTAAAAGCTAGTTCTGGATTGAGAGTAGCAGATGGGGTGGGGGAACCCCGAGAGTTGGCCTCCTGCTCAATCCCCAAACAAGTTGTGCAGAGGCCATTGAGGGGGCTCCAAGTATCAAGATCACTGGAATTAATGCCCAGTCCACTGGCCTGTGGGTATTATATTGTCCCTGAAGTCAGAGGCGTGGTCAAGTTCTACCCCCTCCTCTCAAGATTTTGCCAAGGAACTCAACTAGCTCTCTCACTCAGCATCCCTGAGGACAACAAGGAAGAGTTCAGTTGTAATAAAAAAACACAAAACCCTGACCATGCAGAACCCTGACCCTGCACCCTGGGTCTGACTTCAGCTTCTACTTCCTTTTTGGGAATCGGGGATTAAAAAAAAAAAACAACAAAAATCACAGAGGCCTTCCTGTCCACTCAACATCCAGGATATGAACCGTATGTCACAGCAGCCCCTATTGGAAACCTGCCCACCAAAGACAGCCTATAGGAAAGCCTCAACTAGCTGTCAGGTAGGGCCAAGCCTGCATGGTCTGCTGGGCCATGGGGTCTTGGCTCTATTCATACCTGTCCTTCAGGTGGGGCGGGTGGGCCAGCTATTAGAGCTGTGGTGAAACTTTCTCAGAAGGGAGGCTGCGGTGCCATCTGTGAGAGCAGGTGACATAAGCTGCCCATGTCTCGTGCTTCTGACTTCACAATCTGAAGAGTGAACTGAATGGCCGACAGAGGCCCATGCAGCTCGGAAATGTTACTGCTGCTCTTCAGTGCGGCCGGCTGTGGCCTCCCGGCCTCCCAACTCAGCGTCCTCACAGCTCCCTCACTCAGCTCCTCCCCACACCCCCTCGGGCCGGGCTTTTACATCAGCTCAGAGTTGTCAGCATCCATGTGTTCTAAGAATCTTTAAACTGTCATTTTTTTTTTTTAAATAACATTTTTAAAAGGCAGCATATTCTTCATTGCCTTCATCAGGGCGCTGCCACCTAACTTCCAGGCCGGTGGCTACAAAGAGCTCATCTCCAAGGATATGACTGCCCAGTTAAGAACTTCAGGGTCACATCAGGGCTCCAGGCCTCACTCCAGAGGAGCCGCATGATTTTACATCTATGAAACGACGAGCCGGCTGAGCGAACATTCTGGCTAAAGCCCGGTGAGGTTAAAACCCACCTGGTGTCGGCCAGTGTCAAGTTGGCCGTCAACTGATGTGGGCACCGCACCTGCAACAGACTGGACTGAGGGACCAGGTTTTATGCCCAAACTCCACTGGGTAATTGCGAGGATCTGGCTAATTAAAACCCCTGGCATTTCCCCACTGGGCACACATCTCTCCAGACCAAGATCTGAGTGACTGGTGCCTTTAAGTCTGTCATCCAGATGGCCGGTCACCCCTCCGGTGGAGGGCTTCAGTTCACTGTCCCAGCTAACACAGACTCAGTACACTCATGTCACTGATTCCCCCAGCCTGCTCCAATGCAAATGTGAGGGGGGTTAGGGAAGAAAGCCTTCTATCTCCTTATCCCCCACTCTAACCAGCACACACGGACTGCTTTTGGCTCACACCTGAGGTCCCCACACTACACAAGGTCCCCTTCCTCTTGAGCATAAGGTGTGTTATTTGGGGATTCTGAAAGCCACCATCTCCCAAGAACCAGACCAAAGTGAGAGAGAGGCTCATTCTCCCCTCCTGCACCAGGAACATCCAGTTAGAAAAGCTCTCTGGGCCTCAATACCTTGGACAGAACTGGGGAGCCTATGGCCACAGCAGCTGGGTACTTCCTGCAAAACTCTACCCAAAGCTGAAATCAAACACCAGAAAGAGGAGGGCATGGGCCTGGGATCCTGTGGTGACAGGAGGCTCAGGGAGATGAGGGAGGATCAACTGACCAGCTAACCAGCCAGGCAGGGGGAGAGCAAGACTGATTCTGGCCCAGAGCTCTGCAGACAGCAGCTGGCTTAGCATGGAAAAGGGATGTGCACAGTGAAATCTGAAACCCACCCCTCTCCAGGCAAGTTGGTTTAGCAGCCCCAATGCCAGCACACTGTAAATCTATTCTCTGATGCAAGAAAAAAAGGCGCAAAAAAAAAAAAAAAAAAAAAAAAAAAAAAAAAAAAAAAAAAAAAAAAAAAAAAAAAAAAAAAAAAAAAAAAAAAAAAAAAAAAAAAAAAAAAAAAAAAAAAAAAAAAAAAAAAAAAAAAAAAAAAAAAAAAAAAGAGAGAGAGAGAGAGAGAGAGAGAGAGGAATAAGTCCCAGGGGGCAGAGGTCCTCCCAGTCAGTGCCCAGGTCACGTCCCATTCTTATACCTCAAGGACAATACAGCTTAAAAAGAAAAATCCTTCATAGAATTACCATATGATCTAGCAATTCCACTTTCAGGTACAGACACAAAGAAAGTGAAAGCAGGGCTTGAACAGTTATTTGTATACCCATATTCATAGCAGCATTATTCACAACAGTCAAATGGTGGAAGCAATCCAAGTGTCCACTGACGGATGAATGGAGACACAGAATGTGCAATGGACACACAATGGGATATCAGCCTTAAAAAGGAAGGACACTGACCCAGGCTACACATGGATGAACTGTGAGGACATTATGCTAAGCTAAACGGGCCAATCACCAAAAAGACACATTTACTACACGATCCCACTTACATGAGGTACTTACAGCAGTCAAATTCAGAGACAGAAAATGGAATGGTGGGTGCCCTAGGGGTCATGGAGGGGGAACGGGGAGCTGTTGTTGAATGACGACAGAGTTTCCGTTTGGGAAGATGAAAACGTTCTGGAGGTGGATGGCGGTGATGGTTGCACAACAATGTGAATGCACTTAATGCCACTGCACCGTACACTTAATATTGGTTAAAACAGTTCATCTTAGGTATATTTAACCACACAGATACACACACACACACATTCCTAAGTCTCTCCCAGACAGTGGCAATGTTAGCGTGGCTGTGCCTGGTAGGTCTTCTTGTCCCTAACAGGTGTCCTTAACATCAGCATCACCTGAGGAGCTTTGAAAACACCAGTAGCCCCCTGCAACCACATCTGAAATAAGCACAAAACAAGCAAGTCGAAACTTCCAAGCAGTGTGCTCCCTGAGTTGATGAGAGGGGGCAGGGTGATGGGATATTCCTCTACCTATGTATCTGTTTAATAACGAAGACAATAAAGAAAAGTTCTACACATGCTCTGTCAATGTCACCTCAGCAGGAGCCCCTGGCATCACACTCCTGGACCACTCCAAGTGGCACACTCACTGTTTCCAGCAGCCACGTGGTAGGTTTTGAACCGTCCCTCAGCAAGTACAGAGTTAACACATGCCCTTTTCTGGGCCTCTTCCCTGCCCACCTGCCTTTTCCCAATGCAGGCTGGATGAGATTTTCTGAGGTCAGAGGAGATCACAGATCACACCCAGTGCCCACATAGGACCCCCTCAGTGATAACTGCATGGCACATGTCTGTAGCCTGCAATGCCATCCTCCCTGCTCTGAGAGAGCCAGGCCACATCTGTCTTGAACACACCAGCTGCCTTCTTCGGCCTAGCCTCGGTCTCTTCAGCCCCACAACAGTCTGTCTGTCTGTCTGTCTGTCTCTTCTCCAAGTCTTCGTTCAAAGGGCTCCAGTAACTCCGACATTCCCCTCCCCATTTCACTTCTGCTAGTCAGGGAGCATGCATCTCCCTCTGAGGCCTTAGCCAGGCCTGCTGGGACCCATGCTGCGGGGGCTTTGAGGGAATGTGTGCAGAACCAAACTCAGATCGCTGATCACACATTATGTGCCTGGAGGCTCCCCAGATCCTGCTTTCAGAGGCCTTACTGCTGGCAGAGGTGTGGGGCTCCAGGATCCCAGCTCCTGCCCCACCCATTGGCCCACGAGCCCCACGGTGAGAGCCTGAAGTAAGCCCTTAGGAGAACAAAGGTTAGGTTCTCAGCCCTCCCCTCCCAGAAGAAACAGAAACAGCTGGAAAGGGCCAGGGGCAGAATTCTCTGATAAACCTGCACTGCACCAGGGACTAGAGAAAGGGAGGAGCAACTCCAGGGTGGGGGAGGCAGAGACTCAATCCCATAGAAAGACCTTGGGCAGGGTGGTCTCCTATCCCTGTTTCCACTGTCAGCAAATGGCTGGGCTGTATTTATTTACCAAAGTAAAAGCGGATCAAACACCATCTTCCTTCCTGTGGCTGAGCCAGCTGCTATAGAGAGGTCTCCGCAGAGGGGGCCTGGAGCCCCCACCCCGTCATACGGGCAGAAGCCCTCCTTCCCTAGCTCTTGCTCTCCTCTCTCGGCTCTGTACCCTTCCCTGGTCACAGGCAAGCAGCACAGTGGCACTGGTGTGGCAATACTGGTTACTTTTTAGATTGCAGCTCACATCCTTGGGGTAGGGGTGGGAGGGTCATAGCAGGTAGGCATCACCCCTCTAGGAAAGGATCTGAAAACTGCAGCTAGGACACAGAGGTCCAGGTCTCACCAACAGGCCTTCGGGTCAGTGCCAGCTCTGGACCCCACGTTCATTCACAGCCTCAAGTCTTCCTCCCACTGTCCTGTGTGCTGAGAGCAGATTCTATCCACGGCTCCTGGGGCTCAGTGTCCGAGGGCTGGATCCTTTATTATGTAGCAGAACCCTGCACTTGTATAGTCAGGGAACATCTGCAGTGCTTAAAAAAGTTTCCCAAACAGTGGCAAAGCTTCAAATCACTGGCGTACATTTGACAAAATACTCACTAAAATACCCACTGTCCTTTCCTGGACATGTCCTCTGGGCTCAGCACACTGCTGACCACCCACACATGTCATCTCCTTAGTGGGCAGGAACTTCTATGTGTCCACTTTCCAGACAAGGAAACCGAGTCTCGAAGAAAGGAAGAGATGGACCCTGCATCCAGGTTCACCTGTGTGACCTGTTCATCCGTCGCTTTCCAAACACATTTCAAAGAAAAAACATTTCTAAAAGGTTGAACTGATAACCATATGACCCAGCAATTCCCTTCCTCGGTACATAACTAAAAGAAGTGAAAATTAGTGTGCAAACCAAAATGTGTACCAGAATTTTCAAGCAGCATTATTCACAACAGCCAAAAGGTAAAACAAGTCACATGCCCATCAACTGATGAACGGATAAACAAACTGTGCACAGCTATACAACATTATTCAGTTTCAAAAAGAAACGAAGTACTGAGACATGCTACAAGGACAAACCTTGAGGACATCGTGCTAAGAAGACAATCACAAAAGACCCGATTCGATTTACATGCGACGTTCCGGAATTGGCACATCCGTACAGACAGAACACAGGCACTTAATATCTACTTTCGTGAATATACTAGTATCGTCAATACACTAAATGTCCCTGATTGTTCACTTTAAAATGCTTAGTTTCACGTTATGTACTTTCACCTAAAAAAACCCCAGACTCCCAGATCTGTTTTCCTCTCTTAAACAGGGAACCTGGAAAATAATCCAGCTGTTTCCTGAAGAACAAGAGCATCATCCCGGACAGACGTCAGAACCGGCTGGCACCACGACCCTGGGCCACTGGCAGGTAGTGAGAGGCTGCCGTCCTTTCTGAGTTATTTGGTTGGTTTCGGTAGTTTTTCTGCTTTCTCCTCTATGGTCAGGCTGGCAGCTGTTCCTTCTTGCATCTACATCAAGTGGGTAAAAATTCTTTATAAATGAGATGTCCCCCATCCAGGTAGCCACTGCGTCTTGGCAAGAGGCCTGTCATTAGAGCTTTTGATTCTGTGGGAGGAGGGTCACAGTGAGCACCCTGGAATCCTGAAACCTTTCAGTCCTCATGTGGTTACCCCAACAATGATATCACCAGGCCAGCATGGAAAGCCCCAGCTGCCCAGACAGGGAGAGATCACAGTCCAGACCCACATGTGCCACACAGAAGGCTCTGAGGCTAGTCAAGTCCTCCTGATAGGCCAGAAGACGCCATTCGGGAAACTATTTTCCCAACTGAGTCTCCCCTGCTCCCGGCCTGTGCCTAGCTCTCCTGGGAGAGAAAGGCCAACTGGTACAGCAGCTCTCCTGGCTCATCCCACTCGGCCTTTGGTTCCTGCTGGCTGGAGACAGAATTACCACCAGGTTACTTTTGCCTGTGACTTTTAGCATTAAAGCCTGAGTGCCTCATGATGGGGAAACAAGGAGCCCCAAGCAGCATCTAGAATGCTGCTGAAGGACCTTCTGTCTCCAAGGACCCACCTATGCCTGAAGTTCCTTGGTCCTTGAGGACAAAGAGATTGATTATGGTGATTATGGTTTGGGGGGGGGGGGCGGCAGGCAGAGGCTGGGACAGCCGCTGGGAGGAGCTGCAGCCCTCAGCCATGAGATGATATCAATATTGTTCGTCAGCACCACCATGACTCTCAACAGGGTTCAGGAAGATTTCTGGGAGGCAGTTTGGGCCTAGACAATCAAACTAAGGTATTTACTGAGAACCTACATTCCACCAAGATGTAAGACACCCCTAATTCATGCCGAGCACTGTGCTGGGGAAGTGACAGTAAGGACCACAGACAGCCCTGTCCCTGGTGGAATCCCAGGAGTCACATGACATGTGCATGCCAGCACATGTCCACCGACAAGGGGCAGCTGAACCATCTTCCCAAAGAAGTGACTACAGAGCCAAACCTAACTCCTGGACCCTGTGAGTGGGACCTAATTTGGAAAAAGGGTCTTTGCAGATGTAATTCAGCTAAGGACCTTGAGATAAGATAATCCTGGATTATCTGATGAATCCTAAATCCAATGACAAGTGTCCTCATAAGAGACAGAAGAGGAAAAGGTAAAGTGAAGATGGAAGCAAAGATGGGAAACGATGGGCCACAAGGAAGGATCCTCCCCTAGAGCCTCCAGAGAGACTATGTGCTTGCCTTCACCTTGATTTTGGACTTTAGTCTCCAAAACTAGGAGAATACATATGTGTTGTTTTAAGCTGTTGAGTTTGTGGTCATTTGTTAGGGCAGCCACATGTGACTAATAGAGATGCAGCCCGTGGTCTGGAAGTGATGCTGTGGAGTCTGAGAAGGTCATAGAGCCCGGCCCGGGAGAGGGCCGGAGGGCTTTCTGGAGGCGAGGTCTGTGTGAGATAGAAGACTGACTGAGCCTTCAGTCAGACGAGGGGCTGCAGAGCCCGCCTATGAGGGAGTTACGAGTTGCAGTGTTACACAGTAACTCAGCTGTGGGATCTCCCGGGGCTCACAGGTTCAGAAAGGCTGGGAAAGGTGATATGCTGGGAACAAGACAAGAGAGGCAGAAAGATGCACTTCTGTGGTGAGCACTAGGCAGCAGGCCAAGGACTCAGGCCTAGATTTAGGAGGTATCAGGGCCCATGAAGGTCTGGAACAAGAACGAGGCCCCAGTGGACCCAGGGGCAGGTGACCCTCTGACAGCACATCTGGGTGTGGCACTGGGCCTGAGACTTCTGTGATGGTCACTCCACATGAATGGTTACAGGGTCTAGCTTCAGTGGGAATGGATACCAGGACCTTGAACACACCATGAACAGGGAGGGCCAGGTAAGGGGGCGTGGAGGGAGAAAGGAGGAAAAGCAAGGGGAACACTGAGTCTCCAGCACTCCAGGTCAACTTGGCAGCAGGGAACCGGCCAGAGTCACTAGGAAGAGGGAGGAGGGGCATGGTGGTGAAGGTGGGCAGTGCTCTTCAGGAGAGGACGATCTGGGGGTGGCATGGGAAGCGAGGCAGACATCAGCAGGCTCCCTCAGTACTGGAAAAGGCACAGGATCTGGGCTGCACGTCCTCCCCTCTCACTCCATTCCCACTCAGAAGAGGAGACAAGGGAGGTAAGGGAGAAAAGAGGGTGTTAAGGAAGGGCTCCCCCAACTGGTGGTCCTACTGAGCATGGGCCAGGGCCCAGCCACAGGTGGACAGGCACTCCATGGGTGAGCCTAGCGGGGCAGGAAGGACTTCTGTTCCCCATGTCCACCTCGGCACTGCCCCGCGAGGGAAGCCTGACAGGGTGGGAAAGGAGGTGCATGGACACCCATGTTCAGAGCAGCATCATTCACAATGGCCGAAAGGTGGAAGCAACCCAACTGTCCATCGGTGGATGAATGGATAAACAAAAGGTGGTATACACATAAAATGGAATATTATTAGCCTTAAAAAAGAAGCAAGTTCTGCAATATTCAGGGGCATGGATGAACCTTGAGGACTTTATGCCAGGTGAAATAAGCCAGTCACAAAAAAGACAAATGCTGTATGATTCCATTTATATGAATGTATTAGTGGCTAGGGCTGACCATGTGCCTGCTATGGCTGAATGTCTGTGCCCCACCACCAATTCATATGTTTGAAGCCCCAGCTCCCTGTGTGATGATATGTGGAGATGGGGCCTCTGGGAGGTGATTAGGTTTAGATGAAGTCATGAGAGTGGGGCCCCATGATGGGATCAGTGTCCCTATAAGAAGAGATACTAGAGTGCCCTCTCTCTCTCGCTGCCAGGTGAGGACACGGAGAGAAGACAGATACCTGCAAGCCAGGAAGAGGCCTCACCAGGAACCAACCATGCCGGCATCCTTATTTCAGACTCCCAGCATTCAGAACTGAGCAAAATGAATGTCTGTTGTGCCATAGCAGCCCCATTCTATCCTGTTTCCAAGGCCTTGGTCCTCTCTGCCAGAGGAACGAATGAGGAGATGGGTTCGGAGTGATTCAGTCTCCCCACTGGAGAAGGAAACCACCAGCTCGCCTGCATTCCTGCCTGGGGGCGGGGGTGGGGAGCTCTGGCTCAGTCCTGAGGGCTAGTCTGCAAATCTCACCACCGCCCTAGTCCTGGGTCACCCCAATCTACAGTGCTCCTGGGAGGTTCACTGGCTTCTAGATGCACAGAGGGGAAGGTACCCAGGATGCTAGTCTGAGTCAGGGGCTCTAAGAACCCCCGGGGGCAACACACAGCAGCAGGTACGAGCAAGTGCGCTGCCTCAAATGCTCACACTACCACTAGGGAGCCATCAGTGTCTCCTTTTACAGATGAAATCAGAAGGTGTGTAAGGGAAGCAAAGTGCCCTGAGCCCCACAGCTAGCCAGCTGAGGATCACCCACGCAGGTCTGCCCGGTCAAAGTCACCTCCTCGAGCCTCAGAGGGTTTAGCCACTCCCTACGCTGGATTCCCAACTTCAGGCATCCTAGGGGTGAACCGGGGAAGCATGATGACATTTTACTTTGCAACAGAATCTGAGATGCACCAGATGTGAGGAGATGTTAAAAGCCAGGGAACAGACTGGGAGGCTCACGGATTTTCTCCTGGAAAATCTTCTGTGCTCGTGAATCAGGTGGCCAGAAACTCTCCTGTCCCTGACTTAACACATTTGGAAAAGGAAATACAATCCCTGTGTTCCCAGCCTCCCCCCACCAGCCTTCAGGGCCTTCTTCTATCATCCCCGAAAATGAGGCTCCTTTCATCTCCATGTTCCCACCAGTGAAATGGGGATAATGACACCCCACCCACACACCCTGAGGGAGTGACAAGCAGGCCACCATTCCCCTGCCAGAGGGAGGAAGTGTCTAGAAGCACAAATATCATTTATCGTAATTATTGGAAGCGTCAGCTATTCACATGGTTAAACCTGTGACAGTTACAGGCACCGTGTGGCTCCTTTCCAGAAAGCTCCATGATTTCCTCCTGCCTGACTTCTCCCAGCTGGCTTTGCTCTCAGTTTCCATGCCAGGCGGAGGGCTCCACTTGGGGAAACATGGCAAGGCCCACGAGTCAGCAGGGCCTGCTGTACCTGTTGGGTCTCTCTGGATTAGAAGGTAACCTCGGCATGGTGATTCCATCTGTCCGGCCCACCCCAAAGCCCACCAGGAAGGCTGGGCCCTCCATCATCCCAGACCGGAGGTGCTTCCACAGTTCTCTTCTGCAGCAAGCAGCAGCAGGAGCGGAGCTCTCCCCACTGCCCGGGGACCTCGGTCTACAGGCCACAGGGTTTCTGCGGGGTCTCGAGAACAGCTGAGGAGCCAGCCAGGGAACAAGTGGCAAGGATCTCAGTCCAGATGCAAGAGAAGAGAGAGGACCAGCCTCAGCTCTTGACCTGAAATTTGAAACTGTCATGTGGGAATTACCACCTTGGGTGATAATCCCAGTTGTCATCAGGGTGTGACAGCCTGGACCAGGCTCACTCCCCAGTCAACCAGCATCCCCCACCCCACCCCACCCCCGGCCCCAGGCACAGCTGCCAAACACCCACTCAGGGCTCCATCTCTGCCACCTGCCAGTCCAGCCAGGCGAGCAGGTCCTGACAAGGGTCTGAGGTATGCTGGGTGCCAAAAGCAGCTTTGGGGAAAAGAGGGTCCTCCAAGGAGAGATTCAACCCATGACAGAGCAGTGCAGACCACCACATCACAGAAGGCCCTAGGTCGCCAGGTGTAGACATTCCCCCCAAGAATCGTGTGATCCTGGGGGAGACAAGGCATCTGGAAAGGCTCCTGGAGGTATCCAACACCAGCTCTGAGCCTGGTGCTTGTCCCAGAAATGCCCCACATTGTAGAGTAACAGTTTGGCTCGACTGGTTATTCTGCCTAGCACTCACCTTGTGAGGCCACTACCTCACTCGGGTACTGTTAAAGATGCAAAATTTGAGCTCAGACTTCTTCCCAGGTAGGCCTGGAGAGAATGAGGCTAACCCTTGCTCCTAATGCCTGGACTCCAGCCCACTGCTTGGGGTTGCTGTCCTGGTGTCCCTTTACCTCCAGAGGGGGCATTGCCATCCCCGCTGCAGAGGAGAGCCGTGGAGACCCAGTCTGATCACACACCCACTACAGGTGTCTGGCACACAGCAGGCATCTGACAGGTGTCAGTCCCCTCTCGGTCTTCGTGAAGGGAACCCCAACCACTTACACCCGGGGCTCTTTGCCCACCTGGATCCTTCCCATAATAAATGCCTGCTGTCTTCTAAAAGTCACTCCTGGCTGTGCATGTGCGTGTTTCCCTGTTCCCACCTGAAGTACGTACACTCTGCTCTTGGCTGGAGGGTGAGGGATGTCACTAGGAAAGCTGGGGCAATCTAGTTAGACCCAGACCACCTCAGTGCCACCAGCTTTCTCCTGCTCCTTCCAAAGAGGGCGAATGAGTGAGCAAAGCAGCAGCAGTGCAGACAGGCATCCCTGAGCTCCCTACAAGGTTCAGCCACGGTACACCCTGATGTTGCAGGGTGGAGATGAGAGGGAGGAGACAGTCATGCTCAGAGCCACAGGGAGCTAGACAGCAGGCTCAAGGAAAATGAGCTTTTCTCTAAGGGGCAGGAAAACCCGGAGAGCACAGCAGCCAGCAGAAGGCCTCAGAGCTGGGTGACAAGCTAGGCCTTTACCCACAACCTCCACCAGCACTGGGGAGTCAGCCCTCACTGTCACAGCTCCTTGGCCTTGAGGGGGTGGCACTCTGAGATGCCTCCCCCTGAAAAATCTGACGCACTCACACACCCACATATTCCAAATTTCCAGAAAGGTCCATGACTCATCGGTGGTACAAGACACCCCTTCCTTTCGGCAGCCCCCGTCACGTGTTAGCACTTGTAGGCCTGAACACTGATGTCTTCGATGCTCTAAGAAGTTGCCTCAGTCAAAGAAGCACTGACCTCGGTTTATACCCAGTACTGTGTCCTAGAAGTCAGGACAAATAGCATTTCTGCTTCCAGGGAATTCAGAGTGGGGAGGAGGCCCTTGAAGTGAAACAGGAACTGAGACTATTCTCAGGCCCATGTGGTTTTCACCTTCACTGTGGCTCAGAAATCAAGAGTATCAGGTGCAACGTGCTGCAGAGCCAGGAAAGGCAATGTTGAGCAGTGGTCAGACTGTGTTCACAAACCCCTGTCTGCTGCATACATGTCCCCATTATTGTCACAGGCTTCTGGCTGCTCTATGTGCCTGGTCCTGCAGCCCACCCAGCACTCCGCTCTGGCTCACACACAGGCCCCATCAGGGCTCACGCCTATCACCCTGGCCTCCTTCTCCCTTTGCAGCTTTAGCTCCTGCAGTCCCCCTCCCGAGCCCTGTAACCCAACCAGAGTGGGCCCCCTCAGCGCCCCATTCTGGGCCTTGAATCACACCCTCTCTGGGCCTTGAATCACATCCCGATGGCATCCCTGGGCCTCTGAATTCTACTAATTCTTCACAGTCTGCTGCTCCAACCACCCCTTCCCCAATGTGACTTAAACCTGATAACCACTACCCACCTGCCAGGGGGACACTCTCCCCAGTTCTTTCTCCCACTCACCCTGGGTAAGAGCCTCTTCAACTTTCCACTGACTTTACAGCCTGCTTCAGATGCCAGAACCCTTCTTGACTCCTCACAAGTTCCTCAAGACAGGCCTGAGTCCCGCTCCTCATCAGGCCACTGACTACTCAGGACCCAGGGACCATTTGTGGCCAAACCAACCCGGTACCCACTTCTTCAATGCATGGTGCCATCCCAGGGCCCAAATCAAAACAAAAAACCACACATCCACCGAAACACAGGGGTGCTAGGAAACACAAGATTAAAGGCAACCCCCCCTTTTAAGCTGATTACATGTAGTAAAATTTCCGTTCACTATCTCCAGACAGCCCAGCTCTGCATGAGGCTCTGAAAATGCTCACAAAGACACCCCACAGCTGACAGCCACCCGGAGGCCTCGACTGGGTTTCAGACCATCTGAAGGGTATTCATGTTGAGCTCATTTCTGAGTCACAAAAACTAAAAGTGATTTTTTGGGTTAGTGACAACCAGGAGAGCCTCCAACGTGTGCCCACTGACTGACTCCACACATCTATGGTCCAATGACTGGTTTTCCATGGGGCCCTGGCTGGCACACCTCCAGCAGGCGAGGTCACTGTGCTCTACTGAGGACAGGGAGGGGAAATGCTGACAGAGAGGGGAGAGGGACACTAAGGGCCTGGGCACCTACTACAGGCAGACAAGGAGCCAGCACTTTATATGCATCACTGAGCTTGAGCTTTGTGTTCTGAGAAAGGGGTTAAAAAAAAAAAAAAAGGCAGTGATGGTGTCTTTTCTGTTTCCAAACAAGAACAGCCTGTCACTACTGGGCAGAGAACTGCCACAGGCTGCCTCTGCCAGGAGAAGGGCCGGTGGGAGCAGCAGAGAAGCTGCCAAAGCCCGGAGCTGGCACAGGCTGCTTGGAAGCACGTTTCAAACACTGCGCATCAAGTAGAAAGATGGGGCCACAGGCCGGTGTGCGGGCCTTTGGGAGACTCCAGTGCAGACGTTCCCCTCAGCTCAGGGCTCTGCCTGGAGTTGTCATGGGTCCCAAGAGACCACAGCAGGTGCAGAGCAGCCCCAGAGGGGAGATTTCCCACTGGGTCCCAATAATCCAGAGACACTCTCCTCTCGGAGGCTCCGTACCCAAGTGTAGGCTGAAAACCTCTGAGTGGCGTTCATTCCTCAACATTGTCCTCCTTACATAGAAGTATCTGTGAGTGCAGCATGTATGTGCAAATGCGCCTGTGGCATGTATGCTGCTGTGTGTGTGCATGTGTTTGAAGAATGTACGTGGCACATTGTGTGTGTGTGTGTGGCATAAGTATGGGCGTGCAGGTGTGTGTGTGTGTGTGTGTATCCACTAAAGGAAGCTGCCCACCTTCTCAGCTGGCAGCTCCCACTCATCTTTGACAAACTGACACAGAACAGAAGCTCTGAGCCTGGCCTCGCAGTGCCAGACCCTTTTAATAAGACCTCCTTATATCCATGTGACACAGCAGTACTTACAGTCTCTCTCATTGGCTACCTAACCTCAAGGCTAAAGCAGGATGTGGCCATGCATAACCATAGGTGCATCAGGTGGGCTTCTAAGCAGTCACTGGGACACACAGCTGGTAAGTAGCTGAGCTGGGCTGGAACCTTGATCCCGGTTAGACCCCATCTACCCCCAAGTTCCTGCCTTTCTAGGTGGCAGAGCTGAGTACCCACTCCGGCAAGCCCGTAATTACCCCTAGGCTGGCTGCACCTACACCGCTGGCTCAGGGCAGAACTCACATACTGGGTGACACAGACGTTGGTTGAAGCGCAGCCTCACCACTGCCCAGGTGGGTGGCCTTGGTAAATTTATTAATGTATCTCTCTGGGCCTCAGGCTGCTTATCAATAAAAAGAGGCTTCAGCTGGTCAGCCGGCGGGCACACTCTGCAGAGGAGGTGCCAGGCACTGTGCTCGGCACAGCATCCAGGGTGGCGTCGTGCAGAGGTTCTACCACCCTAACTGGGCCAAAAGTTTTGATATCACCAAGCCCTTTCCTTGGCTGAGCACTGGGTCTCGAGGCTTCCAATGGCTGGGGAGTTGAGAAAGCAACATAAAATTAGGGAATAACACTAAGGTCTGAGTTAGTAAGTCAACAGCGAGTCCCTGGACAAAGAGGCTAGAGAAGACATGGTAACTGAGTGTCTGAAAGAGGAGTGGCCTTCAGACAGGCCAAGGATGCCCTAGGGAGCAGGCAGAGCTGAGAAAGAAGATGGGAAAACCCCAAAGCCTGACCCACTCATCTGGACTTCCCTCCCCAGCCTGCGGCGCTAGCCTGGGATCAGATTCTCCCTCTGAAAATGGGGCATAATTGTGTGAGTGGGTGTGGGTGGGAACATAACTCACAGGCCCATGTGCTTCATGACCCCAGCCAGATGGTGCCGGTGGCCTGAGGATCGAGGGAAGAACGCACTGTGCATTCCTGCTGGATTCCACGCCTGCTCCGTGCAGCGGCGGGCAGGGTGAACACGGCCAGCTCAGCCTCCATGCAAGGCAGCTCGAGTCCATGGAGCTGCTAACACCACAGCTCCCTATGCAGAAGTACAGCAGGGAAAGTGTCCCCAACCAAAGCCCCTTCTGCATTCCCGAGCACCTACAAGGAACCAGGCTGCTATGGACCTTACTGCTCACCCTAACACAGCCCTGTACATTTCCAGAGTCACTCCCATTCCACAAATGGGAAAACAGACACAGAGAGAAACAATAACTCACCTGATGCCTCTCCATCAGATGACTCTGGATGCTGTGCTCCGCATTCCACCCATGGCCCCCACCACAGAGAAGACGGAACCCCATACTGTGGTGGGGCACGTTCCATGAAGGAATGCTATGTGTCCACAACAACTGCAGGGGGTGGGTGCTCTAGGGAACGACAGCTGGATGTGGGGCTGGGCAGTGGGCTGCTGGGAAGGCAGGCCTGGCATGCAGGACAGGCAGGAGCGAAAGGCAATTCCTGGGATCCTCTAGCCAGGAATCCCTGATACTTCCTAACATAATATTCAAAATGTCCAGAATACAATCCAAAATTACTTGACAAAGAACCAATAAACCTAAACAACTGTCAAGGAAAAAAGCTATCAACAAAGATCAACCTCAAAGTGACCCAAAATGTTGGAATAATCAGAATAAGACTTTAAAGCAGTTATTATAACCATACTCCAAGAATTAAGGCCAAACATTTTTGAAACAAATAGAAAAACAGGAATTCTCAGCAAAGAAACAGAAGCTATAAAAAAGATAGTAAGTTTGAGATGTTTTAAGCCACTAAGTTTGTGGCAATTCATTGCAACAGAAATAGGAAACTAATTCATGTGTCTTTGACCATAATGCAATTATGTCTAAATATTTAGAAATTAACAAGATACTACAAAATGATCCACAGGTCAAAGAAGAAATCTCAAGGAAATACAGAAAATGGTTTGAAATGACTTAAAATAAAAAATAAAACCTATCAAAATTTGTAAGATGCAGCTAAAGCATTGCTCAGAGGTAAATTTATAGCATCAAATGTGAATATCTGACAAGCTGTTTGCTTGTTTCTCAGGAAGACTCTTTCCAAGACTCTGATTTGAATTCAGGCCGAGCATAAACTCCCTACCAAAGTGTGCAAATGGTTGGAGGACCCACTCAGACCTCTACACATAATCCGAGAGGAGGGCTCCTGTCTGTGACATCAGAAAGGTGGTGAAGTCTACCCTCATCAAAGCAAACTTCAGCCTATTACCTTCCCCACCAGCCTCTGACCAGGCTCTAAGCCTATTTATTCCTCTAGGAAAGCCTCAACCCATTCACTATTTCCTGGAAACTTCCTGAGACTCCCAAGTCTGGTTTCCTCTCTATGCAACCTGCTGGGGACTCCAACACTCCTGCCCCTACCTGTTCACAGCTGACTGGCAAAGACTGTGGGAGAAGGAACCCTGGGGCTGACAGTAACTGAGGCAGACAGAGGCTCAGCACAGGCACAAGGACCTCATGAGATGGACCAGCCTTCTAGATTTCTTAGGTGCAAGAACTGCCTAGAAACCAAATCTCCACTAACTCAGGACCTTGAAAGTTCTAATGGGGCCCAGTGCTGTCATGATCTGACCAGCAAAGGGTTTGATGTGGGAGCGGGGGAGGGTAGAAGAACTGCTGAATCAGAAAGGTCAAAAGGTTGTCTTCACGGACCATCGAGACCACTGCCTTGTCACTCAGCAGCTAAACACCCAAGCATTGAAAATACACTTGAAAATGTTTTGTCCTTTCCAAAGCTCTCTCTAGATGGGAATTTCTCACATTCCCCAACAGCTTATCCCAGTGCTTAGCCATGCTAGCTGTCAAGATGTTCCTCCTTCTGTCCCACAAGGCAGCTCCGATGCTGGCTAATTTCGCGTTCTCTGTTCAAGGGCTGGACCACAGGGCAGCCTGCTCCTGACGACTTCCTCCCTGATTCTGAGCCGGGTGGTATCATGCAAGAGATCACCCTGAGCCTCCGCTGGCAACTGTGGGTAATGGGCGCTAGCAGGTGGGTTGTTTTGAGATTGAACATGACAGAGCACCTACCGCAGTGGCCTGGCACACAGAAGGTGTAGAAAGTGGTGACAGTAACAGCAAGTGGCACATGTTAGCCTGCATCTCCAGGCTATCAAAATCCACATCTTTAAGTGTTTCCTAAAAGGCCCTATTCTCTCCCCTTTCAATCACTCAGCTTGTTCAGGTAGCTCAGCATTTGCATGGTTTTTGGCTTTGAGGGAATTTTTTTAAAGAAATATATTTTTTAATTTGATAAATTTGACATGTTACATTTTGTAAATCTGAGGTGTAGAGCATGTTACTTTGATATATTTACATATTATAATATGACTGCCACTGAAGCAATATTTATCACATTACATTGTTATAGTACAATATTATTATTTAGTCATACTGTACTGTAGATCTCTGTGGCTTATTTACTACTTAATGTAAGTTTGTACCTTAAACACCATCAACCTTATCCCCCCATCCCCTGATACCCTTCATTTTACTTTTTTTTTTAAACAGGCTTGACTTTTTAGATTCCACATTGAGAGAATTTTTTTTATTAAGGCTCAATGTGAAGCTGTATTCACAGAAGGCAGCTCACCTGTTCAAAAGGATCCCATCACAGACGCCTCCAAGTCACCACCGGTTCAATCCTGGGCCTGGTCTCTAAACCAAAGTCTAACTTCAGTCTTCCCCAATCCCAAATTTTAGGATCCCAATCCTTCCAGCCTTTTTCAATTGAGAGGGCTCAAGTTTCCATACTAAATCTAAGTTAAAAGATATTAACTGCTGGAGAGGTGGAGGCTCTCTCTACATAAAACTGCTATTCTGGGGACTATCTCTGGCTTTATCCTAAACTAGGGGTCAGCAAGCCTTTTCTGCAAAGAGCTACTTAGTAAATATTTTCAGCCTTGCAAGCCATGTGGTATTTGTCACAACTACTCAGCCTTGACATTCCAGTGTGAAGACAGCCATATATCAAGCACAGACCAATGAGTATGTTTGTAAAACTTTAATTACAAAAGTAAGTGGTGGGCTAGACTAAGCTGAGTTGTATTTTGTTGACCTCTGGCCTAAACGACAGTGAGAGGCCCCATTTACCCTCCTCTCCTCATCTGCCGTGAACACAGACCTAAAAATTTGTTCTGAAGCTTAGGTATCTCTCTCTTCCTCTCTGTCCAGCCATTTAAATGCTGCCAAGAACCCACCAGGACAGGCAATACACCATTAGACAAAAGAATGTCTTCTCCAGCTCCCTTCATGTGGAGCACCCAATAACACACACTCTTACACTAACAAGTATAAAAGAATGACGTTGGGCCTTGTGGGAAGAATATTTCTAAAGGGAAAGCTCGCATCAGTCATGCAGAAAATATGAGCCAGGATCTTGATTCATACCTATCAGAGATTCTGCTGGAAAACAGCGCAGGACACTTGGAGGAAATGAATCATTTATGGGGCCCAAGAGGAGGCTTGTACAATTTGGTTTCTAAGGTGATGCCCCACCCCACCCTGCCCCACCCCAAAGAGGGACCCCTCCCCCCTCAACTTCAGGACCTCCAGGTCTTGAGGAGGGAGAGCAGGATGTGGGCAAGGGAATGTACCAGGCTCAGTGGGGAGTTGGTTTGTGTAGGCTTTTACCCGCCTATTTCCAAAAGGATCTGAGACAGCCTGAAGAAATTAAACAGTGTAAAAATAAGACCATTGGGAAGACAACAAAAATTAAGGTCCAAAGAATATTTTAGGTCCCTGGGATGCATTAACCATGCTAACTGAACACTGAACTTGGCGCCCACGCTTCCTGATGGCAAACAAAGGTCAGAAAAGGGGACGAGTCTTGTCTAAATAATGTTGGGAGAGCTGGGATGCAGCATGACATGAGGGGTCTGGAGTTGCTCATGGTGGGCTCCTTAGGTCTGCGATTCCTTCCCAATCCCCAATTAGTTGGAGCATGCTGCAAATACATGATGGCGAAACTGGGATATTAACCAGAGGTCAAGGGTGAGAAACAAACTCTGGGTCATCTCGGCCATCTCCAGACCCACGGGGATTTTCCCCAAATCAAAGCCCTAGACAGCTGCCAGCACAGACTGGGCAGGAAGGAGCTCAGGTCACGCCCTCCGAGTGGAGTCTGGAGCAGGACAGCCTGGGGCATGGGCCCTGTAGGCTGGTCTCCAGCTGGCAAGCTTGGCTTTTGCTGAGTCCACACCCTCTACCTTGCCTTGGCAGCCAGCTGCAAGAGAGCTCAGAGAAGCAGGGTGGGGTCCACTCACTGAATGGGCCCAGCGGTACATAGAGAGGAAGTCCTAAAATAATCACAATGCGTGCTACTGCAGGTTTGGGTGACGTCTTTAGCCCCCCCCCCCCAGGGTTGGGTACTATCCTCTGAATTTAAATGGAAAAGGGGAACCAAGCACAGAGAAAGACCACCACCAAATTGTTTCTTTCCTTAAATGGGATGCATGCATCTGGGGGTAAGGGGGCTGATCTCAGATCAGCTCAGGGCAGGCACAGCCCCACCTTCCCTGCAGCAGCCCACCAACTGCCCCTGATGCCTGACCCCCCTGCAAGATGTTTAAGGCTATCCCCACGCACTGTGGCTGAGAGAACCTGAGACATTAATGAGACCACTCAGCCGTTCCCCATGGTCTCTGGGCTTGGTAAGTGCTGGTCTGCCCAGGTTTGGGAGAGAAGCCCTCTCCTCTGATAAGCAAGGGGTCTCTCGGCAGACTGATGCATCACAGAGACAGTCGGGTGGGGAGTAGGCTCTCCTTCCAGCCTCTGCCCTCCTCTGGGAGAATGAGGCTCACTCCTTCACAAGGTCTCTCAGAGTGAGGGGATGTCTGACCCTCCCTCCCAGAGGCAGAGGTGGAAGCTGAGCTTTAGAAGAAACAGTGTCTACCCTGTGTGCTGCCCAGGCTGCGAGGGAGAGGGCAGCAGCCACTTTCACCTTGACCACGATGACATGGGCAGGTCACCCCCAGTGTCCCCTTGCACGGTTTACAAAGTCAAAGTATAAACAGCAGTCCAAAGAAATCACCTCTGAGGCAGCCATCAGACACGAGCGCCCTGGGGACCAGAGAGGTGGTCCCAGGACAACAGGAGTGACTGCTTTGTGGCAGCCACAGTGGATGCCCAGGGACGGGCATCCACGCCCATCTTCCTGTTGTGGAGTCAGTCCCTGTATTTGCCGTTTCAGCACCAGCTTCCTTTACACCATGTGGAAGGGAGAGATAAACTGGCCCTCCAGGCTGGAGGCCAAGATAAGAGCCCTCCTGTCACTCCCTTTGAGTGGCATTCGGCTTGCACCAGACCTCCCCCTCGGGAAAGGCAGGAAGAGGCGGCTCCCTGGGAAGGCAGGGTCTCGCTGGGGAAAGGAAAGGAGAGGTCAGGGGAGTGCTTGCACTGCACAGAAGAGGATCAGAGCCCCTGGTCAGCTCCGTGTGGGAAGCTGGGTGGAAACCACGTGCAAGTGGGACCCAGCAACAAAACCCAAAATCTCACTGTGCGCTGAGAAGGTGGAGACATGACCCCTGGCCAACTGCAGTCTAGGGGTTTGCAGACCCAGCTCACCTCTCCTCTCTTTGAGCCCCCACTCCTAGCCCCATATGAGGGTCCAACATTTTGTGAGGGTTAATGCTCTGAGGGACAAGAGCCACTGCATCTGTGTGCAAGTGCATGGAGGGTGTGTTGTCCTCACACTATCACGTGCAGGACTTCGCATGTGATCTCGCATCGCCTCAGATGCACAGAAGGATGGAATCGGCATCCTCACCTGAGAGACGAGGCTTGGCGACGCTAAGGAATGTGCAGACTGTGCAAAGTCCAGCCCCAGAGTACTGTTCCTCTCCCAGTGGTCTGCACAGGCATAGGTGCACGCACACACGCACACGCACACACACATGCTCACACTCACATCCTCATGCATTCGCTCTGACTTCCTTGGCTGAGACTCTATCCACAGAGAGATGCCACCCAGAGACCCAGAAGGACCAAGGTGGGAACAGGAATTCTGCTCAGGTATCCCCTTCAAGGTCCCGACTACCCAAGGGGAAGGGTCAGGCTCTCAAACCGAGAATTCCAGTCCCAATGATCTGGCTTTGGCCTTTTCAGTGTTCAGGGGCACAGTGCTGGTAAGAGCCCCAAAACTGTCCATCCACCCTCACCTTCCCAGGCCACATCTTTCTACACCTTTTGCCCCTCACCCAATCCCACCCTCACTTAGCTTTCTGTATGGAATCTACACCCACACTTCACCGGGTAACAATTTCCCCAGCTCTGAATTTCATAGACTTGGCACCTGTACAATTTATTTGACCATCACAGAAACCTTTCTCACCAGTATATTGTGAACTAACACTTTACTTCTCATTTAATTGCCACATATGTGTGTTCGACCTTCCTACTTAGGCTGGGAAATACCCTTCTCAAACTTCTATCTAAGACCTTACTGTGCCCAGGAGGGGGCCCAAGATGAGATAGGCAGCTGCAAACTAACTGCGCACCTACTACATGCTGGCATTGCCCTAGGCGATGCGGATGCAGAAGTGAACACAGCATTCAGTGACCACAGGCCTCAGGGAACTTGGGTTGGAGGGAGACCAACAGGTAGGGACGGGTACTCACGATGACTGCCACTTTTCATAACAAAGATGACCCTCCACACACACACACACACAAAACTGCCTGTTGAAGAAATGGGGGTTAGGCAGAAAATCCAGTGAACCCAATCACCAGCTGGGGATCTGAACTGAGTCCTGAGAAACAGTTTCCTTTCCCCTGGAAGTGAGAGACCCCTAAAGACCCAAACAGAGACACGGACTTTCTATGAGAAGCACTGAGCAACAAGGGTGTCCCTCTTATCTGGTCTCTGCATTCAGCAGAGAGGCTGGTAAAAGGGGCTCCCTGCTCCCCGCCGCCCCCCCCCCCTCGAGGTCCTACAGAATCCCCCTGCCCCTTGCTCCAAAACCATCATCTAAAACCCTCTCATGAAGATGTCTCCCCTCTGTCCTGGTCATGGGGGAGGCAGCACAGAAACAGGAGAGCCAGTGGGTATGACTCTGCTGATGGGAAAATAGGGGTGAAGTGGAGAGGGGAGAGAAGTAGTGGGGAGGACTGGGAAACAGTCCCCTATGACTCCCCTGCAAAAGCAAAGGTGCCTCTGCTCTCCTGGGGGACGGCTGTCCTTGGATTCAAGCATTGGAAGCCTGAAGTCTCCATCTGGAGCATGAGCAGGTCAGTTTTCATCTGTGTCTCAATTCTCTGATTTGTTAGAGAGGGAGCAAATTATGGATACAAAATCCTCGTGCACTGGGACGAATGAAGTACAGCCCTCAAAGCAATTCTAGTTCAGTGTCAAGAAGGTTGGAACCAGGAGATAATTATAAGGTACTATGAGCCCATTAGAGTGAGAAACTCAACCCAAGGAAGCCATCATATGTGCAGATCCTGCTTTATTATCAACAGACAGTCCAGCAGACAAACTCTAAAGATGTCGAGAGCCTGCCACATGACGAAGAGTCCCTGAGGGTCTACCAGGGACGATCTGATAAAGAGAGAGCAGATCTGATCTGTTACCCAAAATGATGCAGAAGCACAAAATGAAATGCATCTTGCTGGCAGCCTACGGCGCATGCTGGCTTCCCCCTTCTGATGATCAAACAACCGCAGGGAGCATGAGTGTGGAGGTCACTACTCCCATCCTACACATGGAAACAGCAAGACCCACAGAGGATCGCCATCAAGACAGTGTCACACAGAACCACTGACATCAACACCCATGGCTGATCTTTATGACATCTCAGAAGCTTACTGCAAAGAACGTGAATAAAGCACAAGCAGAGAGTGACAGGAAGCGAGCTAAACTTTCCAACAGGCAGGGAAGGAAAAGCAATGTCTCGGGCCCCTCAGGCAATCTGGGACCCTAGCTTTCATAGATCCCCATGTTTTCAGCATTTCACACCTGAACTTGGTCTGGAAGCAAATGCTGCTCCAAAAATAGTCAGAGCCACTGAGCCAAAATGACATGGGCAGAGTAGCAGCCTGGGCTGGCCATTCCCCCACAACCTGGTGGTGTCTGCACCTCACTTCTCCAAGGAGGTCATAGCCCTTGCAGACCACCTGGAACTTAACAGGTGGCTGTCACTACACTGTAGGCAAAACCTCAATGCAACCCTCCTCCTTTCAGAAGCACATTCAACAGAAGGAGGTAGGTCCCCTTGGTCCCCACAGGAGAGACAGAAGTGCTTCATGGTCCATAAGGGTCGGGCCAGAGCCTGGCCCTTGTGTGCTCTGCTGGTCCTGGAGCTCACAAAGGAGCCCATGCACAGATAGCCACAAGAGCAGATGGCAGGAAAGCCCATCTGCCCCGTGCAGTGGCCACATGCAGCAGTGGCCAGCCCCACAGGGCCGTGCCCTCCCAAGGAGAGGTAGCGACAAAGGACGAGGAGTGGACAGCTCCAAGCTCCAGGAGGCAAGGCGGTGCATGCACACATACCAAAGGGACTCTAGATAGTGCACAAAGGAGGCATGAATGAGGGGTCAGAAGAGGGAGACAAGTCAAGGGAGAGGAAGGGACATGGGGTAGGGTGAGGGACAGGACACAAAGAAGGCTCACAGAAAAAGCAGCATCAGAACTGAACCCTGGTAGAGGACCCGGTGGGGCATTTCAGGTGAAGAGATGGGGTGTAGGAAGCACAAGTGGGGAGGAGGGCGTTGTTCTGCTGCTGGGGCACAGCCTAAGAGGGTGGGGCAGTGGAGTACAGATGGTCCTATGGGCCTGCCTGCCTGGGAAGCACAGCCTTGAGTCCCAGGCCAAGGGCTGCTAGGAGGTTCTGAGAAGGGAGTGACAACTGGGGCCCTATGAAGATGAATCTGGCACATATCCTGGCTGACCTGGGGAGGGGCCAGGCCAAGCCCAAGGGCAGGACGGGGTCAGTTAAGGTGAGGGGGCCAGTCTAGACAGCTGAGCTCCGGGCTCCCTGGGGGATGGTTCTGGAAGCATGGTGGGGAGACGTCTAGGACAGGAAGCTTCCTGCTAAAAATTCATCTAACGCCAGGGACAGACCCGAAAAATGCCTACCGCCTGCTCAAGGGTCTTCAGTGAGCACCTCCAGCTTTTCACCAACTCGCTGGAATTTCCAGGTCTAAGAACCCCAGTCACAATGGAAGTCCTTCCCCACAAGGGCCATCTGTTGGTTTATACTCTTTACCTCTTCACTTTCTCCCCTCCCCCTGGATTATTTTTAAAAGATTAGGTTTCCTGTTTTCACCGTCTGGCTGGCCTGGCCCTCTGTCTATCCATCCGTCATCACGGCCATTAGGGCAGTGGCATGGCAGGCACGGGCTGGCACGCTGCAGGCCCTTGGGGCTCTGTAATGAGGAATTAACCACCTCCACACCCTGCACCAGCTGGCTACTCAGTAAACACCACTTCCTCCCATGCAGGGCTGGGCTACGACCTCTCCCACCGGCAAGGGGCCTTCTAATGAGGCAAGTAAATAGGCGATTCATCCTAGCTGCTGACAGTCACTCAGCCTTGGAGTTGGCTCATTTTGGGAAGGAAAAAACAGACCTTTACGGCAGGTCCACTCCTATCCTGGCTTCCCTTGCCCTGCCCTGCCCTTCCCTAGTAGTGGGGTCTGGACCACAGTTGGCTGCCCTAGGCTGGGAGCAAAGGGTCCTTACTATGAGGATAAAAGTCCACCATGCCTGTCCAGTGACTTGTGGCTTAAGTGGTCAGCACACTATCAGGTTGGTTCCCAGTCACAACTGCCTAGCCTGAAAAGTCTCAGGGCTGCAGGGGACAGACAAATATACCTTGTGCCTCTGACTTAAATCAACTCTATAGCACTGTCCTTGGACAAGACGGTCCCCATGACACCCCTCATCTGATATATGGATAGTCAGCTCATGCTGGCTGGGCCCACGCCTGCCTCATGGAGGTGGAGAACCAGCACATCCAATGGCCTGGATCTATCTGTGCTATAGCCAAGGCCTGTATACAGTCCATCCAGGTAACAAGGTAGAGAAAATACTGAGGAGCTGGAAGGTGCCCCACAGTACTGGTCACTGTCTCTGAACATCTTTCCAAAGTCCAGGCTGCAGAGGTCCTCACCAGTCAGCCTGTGCATCTATGGCACCTAACAGTCAGGGCCGCCACCCCATCATTCTCAAGCTAGGCACCTAGTGCATGGTGTGTGGAGAATTTTTATTTTTAAACCTATTACATAAACATGATCGTAGCCAAAATCTAAACGATGAAATCACCCATAACCCCACCTCCTTGACTAATCATCTATGTTCATTTTCCCACAATCCCTTTCAGTCCCTGTTCTATGACTACATAACTGAAACCCAATGTTAGGCAGCAGAACCAGGGCCCCAGGAATCACATCAAACCCACGTGTCCATGCCTCATGGCAATGAGATGCTGCTCCTCCCATCAAGAAGCAGAGTCTGGTTCTAGTCCAGCACCTCCCTAGACCTGGGTTGGCCCTGCGACCCACGGTGACCAATATGGTGGAAGTGACAGGGTATGAGTTCCATGTCCCAGGCCTCAAGAGGCCTGGGAGCATCCACCTTTGAGCTTGGAACCCAAGACGTTCAGGCTAGACTGTGAAACAACAGATCACAAGGAGAGAGAAGGCCCAGCTTTCTAGTGTCCCCATCAGGTAACAGCAACAGAAGAACCACCCAGTGATCCAGAGTCACAAGAGATTAAATCATGTTGTTTTAAGCTACTAACTTTGGAGGGTTTGTTACACAACGAGGTGACAGATACAAATCCTAACGCATACTCATACAAATGGCACTCTTTCCATTTATGAGAACATTCCGCATTGCTACATAATTTTCATTGTCACCATTTGATGATTACATAATAGTCCACCCAGCTAATCGAACCCCTTTTCTATTGCAGGACATTTAGTTTGCTTCCAGTTTTCCACTGTTATGAATACAATGAATAGTTTCAGATAATAATAACAAAAAGAAAAAGAGGGGAAAATCCTATTTCCTTAGGAAAATTCCTGAGGGTGGGATTACTGGGTCTGAGCTTACAAACATACTAATGACTCTTGAACGATGCAGACACTGAGAATTCAAAGAGAAAGACACCCTTGAAGCATAATGAAAGGGGCTGGAGGCAAACTTGGCTTTACGGAAACCAAGGCCATCTGTGTTCTGAAGCCGCCCCACACGAATCACACCAGTGCTGCTGACACTGATCAAGGCCCTCGGTCCCAACCAAAGGGGAAAGAGCTTGGAGCACCTGTCCATAAAGTACACCCACAGCTTCCTCCTGAACACTCAAGGGGAACAGAAGGTTGTATGCGAGACGTTTCTGAGATTTCGTAATTAGCAGCTCAGCCAGATTTCCCAAATGTGGCAAAAGTAAAGCGAATCTGGTTATTCCAGAAAAAGGCCCAGGTTTCCAGGAAAGGTGCAATGCCTAGAGTCTCAGTCACCGTCTGACTCCTTGACTCACTGGTTTCATATCTCTTGGATGCTCCCGTCCCCCAAAGGCAGGCTTGAATCCAGCTCCTAAACTGCTGAGCGGGAGGCAGGACCAGAGTCCCACCCCCAGGGCAGGCCCAACACTGCCCAGTGTTATCTGGAGGAAGGCCCACCCACCCGTCCTGTTCTGCTCTGGAAACAAAGTGTCAAAACCAGGCATGTACTTGTCCTGCCTCGACTGGGTTTCGTCACCGATCACCGACTTGCCTGGGGGCAGCTGGAATCACACAGAAACACTCCCCCATCTCCCCAGAACCTCATTGGAGGCTTACCAATTCCCAGATGGAGTCAACTCAACTAACTTCCTTTGGTAGAAAAGGTGGCTGGGAGCAGAGGTAGGACTTGTAGCCAGAGACGCCCCCTTCCAAGAACTCCAGCCCTCGGTATCAGCAGCCTGCCGGTCCAGGGCTGCAGTCCCGGAAGTTACTGCAAGACAACGGCTGCCCTCTCCCACCTCCCGTCAATGGGGCTGAGCGGTGCCCTGCGTGCTCACATAGGAGGGACCTGCCTGCAAGGGGTCAGGAGGAAAAGCAAGACACCCCCCGCACAGCAGCATCACTCACAACAGCCGTGGACGGGTGGATGGATACCCGACCTGCAGTACTGTCATACGATGGAGTATTACTCAGCTTTAAAACGGAAAGGAATTCTGGTAGCATGCTACAACATGGATGAACCTTAAAGACATATCGTAAGTGAAGGAAGCCAGACACAAAGGACAACTACTGTGGGATTTTATTTACACGAGGGCCTGAGAGCAGTCAAATTTACAGAGACAGAGGGGAGAAAGGTGGGTGCCAAGAGCTGGGGGGGAGGAGAGAACAGGGAGTTATTTGATGGATAGCGTTTCAGTCTGGGAAGATGAAAAAGTTCTGGAGGTGGATGGTGGTGATGGTTGCACAATAACATGAATGTGCTTATGCCACTGCACTGTACACTTAAAAACCTTATCATAACTTAAAAAGAAAAAGAGTAAAAGCCAAGTTCTGTGATGAGCCAAAAGCCTCGCCCTTAACCCCTTCCAAGCACAGCACACACTCACAAACGCAGGCTCTGAGCTCTGGAGCTCCCTCATGAGACCTCACACCTACCGCAACGACGAGCGGTCTGACTCCGTTTCCCTGTTTCCTGCCCGGCCAACTCTACCTTAGAGAAGACACAGGGCATGATCCCCAGGCAGGGTCTCCCCACAGATTCCCCAGTCACCACCCCCAGAATGAAAGTATCAGCCAGAAGGAAACACCTGTAGGTCCTCACAGCCATGTGGAGGCTATGGGCAGCCAGGGTGGCTTAGGGAGGCTAAGCCCGGCAGGCTCAGCTATTGGGGCTCCTTTCTCATCTGTTTCATGTATTAAGGTGTTATCTCAAATGTCATTTGAAAAGAAGAGCTCTGTCCCTAAAACAAAACCATTTGAAAAATCACTGCTTAGAAATGGACGCTCTGGGCTTTTCCAACTCTGATGGAAAAGGCGGCTTCTCACACACCCACACCTCCAGCCAGCTGATGTAGCAGCCAACATCCTCTCCCACTATCTGTTGTAACAGCAACAACGTTAACAACAAAATGAGAATAACAAGTGCTATGAGGCAGTCCAGGCGTGCCAGGAGCCGGTAAGTGCTTTTTTTGCACGCGTGATCTCACTGAATTTCACAGCCAGCCCCTGGGTAGATGACTTCTACAGATGACTTCTATCTTACAGATGAGGACACAACCATCTTTTATCGATTCTCAGGCAAGCATCTTCCTCAAATCTCAATGTAACTGAAGTAGGATCTTAAAGGGGAAGTGTCGCCTTCCTTCTTAGCAGCACCTTCGTTGATGGCACACCCACCAACATTGAGGGAGTGTTGGAGTAAATGAACTGCTCATGCATAACGGGACCCAGGCTGGGACCAGGCTCAGTGTCTCTCAGGGGTTTGAGCCCAACCATCCCTCCAGTCGGGGCTCACAACACCTCAAAGCCCAGCCCTTCTCTCACTCAAGACCCTCAGAGCTTAAGAACATGAACACTGCCATCCCACAGCCTGGCCACTGTCCATCCTGGCAGCCAAGCCCTGGACTTTCCCACCAGGCTCAGAGTCATAAGTGTCCACAGAGGGCTGCAGGAGTCAGCCACATCTTCTCCGGATGGCTACCCTGAGATGGTTAGCTCTGATCCGGAGAAGCCAAGGGGACAGCCGGGCAGACAAGCCCCCAGGTCGAACAAAATGCAACAAAAGCAGATCTCATGGCATGTGCCCAGGAGTTCTGCTCCCCAAGGAAGCCTGAAAGCCTCCCAGAACAGATTGCTGACCTTACTGTAAGTGCCTGTCCCTTTTGTGGCCCCCACCCTCCCAGGGATGGCAAGGAAAGCCCACCATCCAAGTCCTCTGCAGATGAGACTCTGATTCATGACTAATTCCTTCCTAGGACCCAACCAATCTGGCAGCAAAAATAACAAAGGGGGACTCAGCAGTTGGACTCGGGGAAAAGGAGAGGCACGCAGGAGAGCTGCAGGGTCCAACCTCCCATCCACGTCCCACCCCTGGGACCCACATTGTTGTGGGAGGCTGAGGGTGGGACAGGCAGTACCCTGGTTATGAAAAGGGGAACCAGAAGAGAATGGGGTTTTGTTCCCTGGTACCTTGAGGTGGGCAGCCCCAAACCCAGAGAGAAAGGCTGGACGCAGGGAGGAGCTGGGGACACATTGAGGGGAGCAACTCCTCACCCCTACGTGCTCCCCAGGATGCAATGTGGTCTGTACTTTCCAAAATAAATTGTAAAAACAGATAGTGTCTATCAAAAGCCACATACTGTATGACCTCATTTACATGAAATGTGCAGAAAAGGCAAATCCACAGAGAGAGAGAAAGCAGACTAGTGGTGGCCAGGGCTAAGGGGAGGAAGCATGGGGAGAGACTGCTAACAGGTATGGGGATTCTCTTGGGAGTGATGAAAATTATCTGGAACTAGGTGGCGGTGCCTGCATCACCCAATTCGATGAATATACTGAAAACTACTGAACGGCACACTTTAGGTGGGTGAACTATATGATAAGTTATATCTCAGTAACACTGTCAGAACAGAAAAGTAAAGCATTGTGTCAGCCCCCCAAGTGATGAAATACTCCTCCGGAATAAAAAGGAATGAGCTATCAATACACACAGCAACTTGGATGCATCTCAAGGGCACTCCCTAAGTGAAAGAAGACGGACCTAAAAGGCCACACACTGCACAATTCCCCTTACTTGACATTCAGGAAAAGGCAAAAACCACAGGGAGAGAAAGCACATCAGTGGTTTGCCAGGGCTGCAGGTCAGAGAGGTGTCTACCAGGGATGCAAGAACTTTCTGGAGGTGACAGAACTCTCTGGGGTGATGAAGCTTCTGAGGTGATGGCGCTGTTGTGTATCTTGACTGTGATGGTAGTTACACAACTCTGTCATAACTCACAGAGCAGTACACCAAAAAGAGTGACTTTTACAGCCTGTAAATTACATTTCAATGCACACACCTCAAATGACATCATAGCATCTTTCGAATCTTTGGTATTTTTTTTTAAAAGAACAGATAACTTAAAAGATATGTACTTTTTTTACCCTCAACTCAAAGTTTTGTTTTCCTAACACAGATAAAAATTCCTGTAATTGGAAACATGCTGAAAGAGGAAAAGGGATTCGTTGAAAAACAAATAGCTGAAAAGAAAAATCTGTAACTATATGTAGGAATAGATGTTAACTGAACTTACCGTGGCAATCATTTTGCAGCATACGCATGTATCAAATCATTATGTCGTGTACCTCAAACTAATACAATTATGTCTCAATTAAAATAAATGAATAAACAAACAGTTGAAGGGGGAGGAAAATAAAGGTAAAGACATGATGTTAAAAAAAAAGACCAATGAGGAATATTATTCAGCTTTAAGAAAAGATGAAATACTGCCATTTACAACAAAACGATGGACCTGGAGATCATCATGCTTAGCAAAATAAGCCAGACAGAAAAAACAAAGAACTGTATGACTTCACTCATGTGTGGAATATAAAACTGTAAGCAACAAAGAAAAAAAAATGAACAAACAAATAAATAACCCATGAATGCAATCAATAGTTTAATGTTTATTTGAGGACAAAGGGGGAGGGGAGGGGAGAAAGGGGAGGGGGTGGGAGAGGAGGGGGGGGAGCTAAATATAAGGTGATGGAAAGAGAAGTCACATTAGGAGGTGAACTTACTATACAACAAGTTGACAATGCACTGTAGAACTGTATGCCTGAAACCTATGTAATCCTTGCTAACAGATGTCACCCCAATAAGTCTAACAATAAAAAAAACAAAAACCTTTATTTTTTCTTTTTTGGTGGTTCCCTAGCTGGGAATCAAAAACAAAAAACTTAAAAAAATAAAAGGATCAATGAATCTGTAGACTCATCAGCCTGATGGCCTCACAACCACCGAGAGGGCCGGACAGAGGTTTCTGGACAGCTGCCCCACACCAGCCTTATGAGAAGTCAACTGAAGCAAGAAGTTCCACAAACACCAAAGCTCCTACGTGTCTGTTTTACACACAGACACAAAATTCCACTCTGGACTGGTGCTTGCCAACAAGAGACTGAGTAAACCTGCCTCAGCTCGAGCAAGGCTGTCAGCTGGGGTAGCAGCTCTGTCCAGAAAGAGTCCAGGAGCCCATGGCAGCCCAGACACACTGTGGAGTGGGGCACCAAGCCGCCAGGGTGGGTCTTGCACCCCACATTTACCTCATCCTTCATGCAGGCACCACCAGGGGCCTTCCTAGACCCACAGGGTCACACAAAACCACCCACCTGATCACCAGCCAGTCCCTTGCTCCAGCACCATGTTTGAGCTGTCCCAAGACTCACAGAGCCCTGCAGCAAGCCATGCCGTGCCATTCCTCCATGCTTCTATGCACAGGCCTGCCTCTGCCTGGAATGCCTCCTCTTCCCCGCCTCCCCTGGCAATGGCCTAACATACTCCTTATTGGATCCATTCAAGATCCAGATAACGGACTGCCGTCATTGAGCTAGCGGAGCAGAGTTAGTCCCTTCTCAGTGCCCGCTTGGTATGCCTTCCACATCACAGCACTCATCTGCCAGCTATTATGTGTCTGTGGGTTCTTTCAGGTTAAGGACAGGGCCAAGGCCTACACATAAGGCCTGGACCTCAGGAGGTGCCACATAAACTTCAGATGGACAGATGGATGGATGGATAATGAGTGAATGGACGGATAGATGAATGGATAGATGTTTGGCTGGGTGGATGATGAATGGTGATGGGTGGTGCTATGGACTGAATGTCTGTGTTCTGCTAAAAATCTGTTTGTTGAAACCTAACCCCCAAAGGGATGGTATTAGGTGAGCCTTTGGGACAAAGATGATAAGGGTGGGGGCCTCATGAATGGGACTAGGGCCCTTATACTAGTGAGAGACCCCAGAGAGCTCCGTCCCTCGCTACTTTTGCCACATGAGGGAGAACACAGTGAGAAGATGACCATCTAGGAACCAGGAAGTGGGCCCTCACCAGATACCCAATCTATTGGTACCTTGATATTGGCTTTCCAGCCTCCAAACAGTGAGAAATAAAATTCTGTTGCTTATCAGCCACCCAATCTGTGGTATTCTGATAGAGTAGCCTGAATGGACTAAGGCAGATAGATGGTTGGATGGTTGGTTGGATGGATGGAAGATGGATAGACGAACAGATGACAGATGGTTGGATGGATGGGTGATGGATGGAGTGGCTTAGGCATGGCTTCTGCCTTCTCAGGAACATCTGCTGTGAGCAAGACTTTACTCACAAATTTAGGTCTTGAAGAAGATTCAGGATTCCAATATCCTGTTCTCTCAAGGTAGAGGGGTTTTTAAAAAATTTATCTTTGATCAATAAATGACTATTTTCATAACTTTCGTTATAGAAAAGTTCAAACACACACAAAAATAGAACACAGTATCATGTGTGCCTGTGTACTGTCACCCACATTAACTGGTGGCCAGCTTTGTTTCGGGGATCAGCAGTCCGCACTGGGAGCAGCAGATGCACGGGGAGAACAGGGAGTTGTTAGCCAGGCGGCCATCTCCCACCGCAGCTCTATCACCTCCAGTAACTCCCTAGAGGAAAGAGCCCTCATGAGAACAGGAAGACTGACTCTACCTGCTTCACAGATTCCATGAGGAAAGCTCACGTGAGCTTCAGAACACAAATGTGAGACACCCACACGTGGCTCCGTCATCTCATTTCATAATCACCAGGAATTACAAGGAGTTCTGCATGGAACAGGGGTCAGCAGGATCCACGGGGCCCATTCCAGCCCATCACTGCCTGTTTTTGCATGACCAGGGATCTGAGAATGGTTTTAAATGATCATATTTGAAATGGTTATATGTAAGTATCTACCTAAGAGCTTGATTTTGCCTCTCAACCACAAAACCTAAGTTAGTTACTATCTGGCCCTTTAAGAAAAGGTCTATCAAACCCAATATCGCAAAGCAAAGAGCAGAGGCTCAAATAACCACCCGTGCTTCAAAGCCAGAGAGTGCCACGGAAGCTTCTTACCCTTCTAAGCTCCTCCTGTCTGAGCATCAGTGTGGCAGGCACCACCTAGCTCCCTGCAGAGTGTAGCAGGGCTCAGATCCTAGAATGCACATGAGATCCTGTTACAAAGTGGGAAACGAAATCCAAGTGCGAAGTTCTAGTAAGGGGGCAAGGTGGTCCTCTCTCCTGAAAAACCACAAGAGAGGAAATGTGGGCACACTCTGGGGAGCCCTGGGAGTTGAAGTGCACAGCTAGCCAAGCCTGCCAGATGGAAAGTGCTGAAGGAAAGTGTGGACATGCACTGAGGCATCCTCGCCCCACACAAGTGCAGATAGTCAGCACAGCCTCCTTCCCGTCCTCATGCCCGCCCTACTGTCCAAATCATCCCCAGGGTGGACCAGCCCAGCAACATGACCATCCCTGCTCTGGCTCACAGTGACAACACTCAGAGAGCTTCCCCTGCAGGACACATGCTCCGGACTCCAACCCCAGGTGGAGTTTCTACAAGGCAGCAGGCTACTGGAGGACAAGTCATCTGTAATGAAGGTAAACAATGGCCCCACAGTACCAAATGTCCCCCCAACACCATGGCACAGAGATGCACGCAGGCAATGCCCCTGCACGTGAGTGCTGCTCATCTCCGCACTGGCCTCAGCACAAGAATTCATGAACGCACAGGACTGCTCTGGTTGGCAAGACACCAGCTGGCACTCCCAGGCCTCACCCTGCGCCAACCACCTGCCTGGACACCATCACCTCCGCCCTGGCAGACCCCTTCATGCTGTCCTCACTCCCTCCCACGCTGGTGTCTGGGCCTCCTGCTGCTCACACTCCACATTTTAGCACACTCCCTAGGTGACAACTATACAGCCTTGGAGCATCTGTGCCAGTACTGGGGGCTGACCTAAGAAGTTTGTTATTCCCTGTCGCTAGCCAGTGGGGCAGTGAAGGAAGATGACATATCAACCAGCAAAGAAGCACCCTGGTTCCCACTAAACTTGGCATGCAGAGTGAAATCTACTTCCTGGCCCACCTTGGCTCCCTGGACCCCAGTCCTTGCAGACAGCCAGACGCAATCAGGGTCTTACTAAGAGACTACTTTAGGATACCTGCAAATGAGGTTTTCCAAGTAATCTGCTGGGAACCCAAAGTGACATGACTTAATTTTATTTGGGATCACAAAACGAAAGGGATCTTAAAAGATGCTACTGTGTTGCTTCCTCATTCACAGGGGGGAATTCAAAGGCCCAGGGAGTTTAAGCAATTTACCCAGCATCAGAGTGACAGCTGATGGCAGAGCCAAGATGCGCAACTCAGAGCAGGAAAAGGAAAAAAGCATGAACACCAGCTCTATAATAATTCACAATCTGGGATGGTTAAGACTCCTGATTTGTGGATCTCAGCTGCAGAGTACTAAAACAGGAAGATGGATGCCCACTGTAGTGTGAGACAACTTGTCAGTGTCAGAGAAATATCCATCCCCTCTTCCTCCCCAAACCCATCAGAACACATTGCCCGCCCTCCAAATGCAGCCTTGCCTCCCGCCTCCAACCAACACAACCACAACTTACACGCTGCAAATCCTCAGGCACAGTGAGGTGTCTGACCTGACAGACCTAGCGTCCTGCTTCCCTGGCCTGGCTTCTGCCAGACGCTGCCAGCTGAATGCAGCCATGCACCACCATGCAAGCTTCTCTCTCTTTTATACAATCCCTTTTCCACCACAGTGCTTGGCTTCCGTGGAGCTTCCTTTAAAGGCAAGCAGAAACTCTATGGGCTAGAATTAACTGGACAATGCTATCTAGCAGACTGAATCCAAGGCTAGGATGCATGGAAAAGAAGCCAAAATGCTTTTCAGATTCAGTTACAAGCAGTCCAGAGCAACAATAAACCAGCAAGCTTCATGATAAGTAAGGGGACAGCGAGTTCTTTCCCTGCTGAGCACCACGGAGATGACAAAGAACTATGATGCAGCCAGTGGCCTCAGGGATCTTCCCAAATTAGAGACTGGACCAAGTGTGACCCCAACTGAAGGCCTCTTCTGTTTCTTAGAGCATCAAGAAATCAGAAGTTATGTTGGGACCCAGAGTAGGACAGATGCCTCCAAAAGAAAACCTTAACCTCAGCTCCTGCTTGTCTAGACAAAACCCCAGATCATAGTTTGGAATTTGGGAATTTGGGGGAAGCAAGGCCCCACCCAGCTCATCCTTTTTATCACCTGATAGAATCACTTCAGTAAAGACTTGCAAAAAAGAACAAGAGCAATAAAAATGTCATAAGAGAGAAGATTAATTGTGAACCCAAGGGGAAACTAGGGCAGTGTTTCTGGAAGGTCACTTGGCAGTAGATATCAAGGGTCTTAAAACCATCCACACTTCTGGGTAAATCCACTGACAGACGTCCACCCTGATGGAAGGAGGCAGCAATGTGAATAGAAACCCATGTAAAAAGATGTTTACAGAATATAACAAATCCACTGAACATACAAGTAAAACAAAAAGTGGTAAATATAAACAATGGAATATCATTCAGCCTTAAAGAGGAAGGAAATTCTGACACGTTCTATACCATAGATGAACCGTAAAGACATTATATGAAGTACCTAGACGAGTCACCATTCAGGGACAGAAAAGTAGAATGGTGGTTGCCAAGGACTGGAGGGAGGGAATTATTACTTAATGAGTAGTTTCAGTTTTGCAAGATTAAGAGAATTCTGGAGAGGAATGGTGTGATGGTTGCACAATAATATGAAGGTATTTCACACCACTGAAATATACAATTAAAAAAATGGTTAAAGTGGTAAATGTTTATTTTACCCATAAAAATATGTATCTTATTTTGACCTATAAAAATATTTTATCACAATTTTAAAAAATAATGCAATATATCAAAAACGATTGACTTGTATACTTTAAATGGGTGAACCACATGTATGTGAATTGTATCTCAATAAATGTTTTTTAAATTTCTTTTTTTGGGGGTGGGGGGAGGGTAGTTCCCTGGCTGGGAATCAAACCCAGGCCCCAGCGTTGAGAGCACAGAAGCCTTAGCCACTACGCCACCAGGGAACCCCCAAGGTTTTTTTTAAAAAAATGCTCACTAAAACATTATTATACGATATACATAGAGTGAACACTAAATGTCCAACAAAATTCATTAAAATCAGGTAAACTCTATTACAAAGTAATAATGTAGCCCTCAAAAATAATATTTACTAAATATTTACTAAAACAAGAAAATGCTCCCATTAATTGGCAAAAGCAGGACAACCAAGTACACAGCACAATCTCAGCTACATAAAATAATTATATATTATTGTATATAAAGTCAGGAAGAGCTGAAAGTCTTCCTTAACACTGAGCAGAAACCTGTTGCCTTGAAGCTGCTGGTTGGTCACTAATAACCATCCAACCTTCCAGATATGACCCGGAAATTTCCATTCCCTCTTCTATAGGCCAACTGTTTCAAGTTTACAGCTAGTGCACATGGATTCCCGGAGGTGAAGGTACTCGTCCCTGGCTGCAGAGGCCAGGCTTAGTGACACCAAGCAGAAAACAGCTATGTTACAGCCTGAACATTTCCAGGAACACCAGGCAAGACTTGGCCTCCTAATGTCACATGCTATCCTGCTGACCCAATGGTAGTCCTAATCGGATGAAAACTCCAGACTTCTCCCAAGTGAACCACAGCCTTCCCAGTGCCCCAGGGTCCCTCCCTGATGCAGAGGAGGCCCCAGTGGTCACTGTATACACAGCCCTCTCAGGCCTCAAGGCCTGAAGACAGGTCTGACCAGGCCTGCATGAGCCAGCAGAGAGCGCCCGCAGTAATTAGGGCCCAACCACCGTGTACAAAAACACCCTCTGGAATAATACTCGGCCACAAAAAGGAATGAAGTCCTGATGTGTGTTACAACATGGATGAACACTGAAAACCTTACTCTAAGCGAAAGAAGCCAGACACAAAAGGCTACATGTTACACAACTCCATTCACATGAAATGTCCAGAAAAGGCAAATCCACAGACACAGAAATGAGAACAGCAGGCGCCAGGAGCTGGGGAAGAAAGGGGGTTATGGCTGAAGGGAGAGGAATTTCCTTTTGAGATAATGAAAATGTTCTAAAATTAGACAGCAGCAAGGGTTGTGTAACACTGAATACACTAAAAAACAATGAATTGCACATTTTACATGAGTGAATTCTATGGTGTGAATTATACCTCAGTAAAGCTGTTTAAACACCACCACCACCACTCAAGAACACAGCTTTAAGTCAGGGACACCGGACAACCACCTGCCTGTCATCATCCCTGGCACCAGACCAAACGGGAACTGCACCTCTCAGTCTCCAAGCAAAAGGCTTTCTGGAGCTCTCAGAAAGAGGGTGAAGAAAAAAAGAAACAAAGCCAGTCCCCCAACCCCCCAGGTGTGCTGCAGGTCCAGCTGTCTGTCCCAGCCCCTCAGCAAGTAGGGACAGGGTGTGGTTGGGGAACAGCAGATAGCAGTGGTCACTATGGGCTGGGAGCCTAAAGGCTCTGTGGCCCCATAGCCACTCGGTCACCCCAAGTGCCCCTGAGGCTCTAAGGGGAACATTGCACAACTCTTCCTGACACTCTGAAGCTCACGGACTGGCTCCTCACTTGCCCCAGGGCCCCTCCCACCACGGCCACCGCTGCACCTAAGGGACATCCCACAGGGCAGCATCCTCTGGCCTGCAAAGTCCTTGGCTGTCTGCAGATGCTTGGATACGCCAAAGCATTAGTAGTTTTCAGAGCTTCCGGTCCTCCTCCTTTGTTTCCTACTAAAATAAGAAAGCCTGTGGTTTTTACTTCCTCTCTTAAGGCCACACAATCACTAAAAATGAGAGCAAAGTGATTCTAAGTCTTCCCTCTACAAATGTGGGTGGAGGGAGTAGCGCTATGAGAAAAATCAGGAGGTTCTCTCTTTCTCCAGTTCCTAGCTTCCAAGATCCCCCAAAACCACCAGGCCAAGCAGTCCAGGAACATTGCAAGAGGACCCATGTTACTGCACAGGGGGATGAGTGAGGCCCCCACACAGTGTGGCCCCAGGTACCTTTGGCCAAAGGAACGTCACATCAGCTGGCTTTCATTGGAGGCCACAATGTAGAAAAACACGCACCGTACCTTTAAGATGTAAGATTTCCACTCAGCCCAGGAGGATACACTACGAGAGGAACAGGAGGAGGAAGCCCACAGTAGGCCTTTCTCCCCGCAGGAGCTCATACTAGGCATCCTCAATCAGCAGTATTCAGTCAAATGACATTAGATGCCAGAGGGGGTGACTCCACAGATAGGGGGCTGGACCCTCGGGAACACCCACTCTGTGCACTCACGCTCCTACTTCGCCTTTCAAGGACAGGGTGTCCCCTCCAGCTGACAGAATTAAGTCTCTGTGTGAGGCCACACTATGGTTCCTGAGGAGTCCAGGTCTTCTATCTTCAAAGTCTGTGTGCTTTTCTTGGACCAGGTCCACATTTGTTGCCTCTAGGTGGCTTCTAGAATGTTCACCTTATTATATGCAAGGTTTTATGCATATGTCATATGCAAAAAAATCTTTCTGCTCTACTCCCGTGCTAGCTGACCCCAGTAGCATTTTTTCAAAAGGAAGAAGTCAGGCATTTGAAGTGAAGTCAATCTTCTTTCAAAAGCTCTTATCTAGCCAATAGAGGCACCTGAGTAGAGGATTCCCTCAGGCTGCCTGACCCTGGCTCTACTGGGCTGGCCCCGTGGTGGTTGGTATGGCAGGCCTCTCCCTCTTCTTCCAGGGTCCCTCAGCTGTCTTCTGGCCAGCTGGAGATGGCTCCTTCCGAGAACACCCTGGTCACTAACCTTCCTCCTTGGGCCAAGTACCTGACACTGTGCAAGAGGCTGGCCACCTCTGTCACATCTTCTCAGCCAGGCATAGTTTCTCTGCATAGCAGGGTCAGCATGCACTGACCCCTTCCCCCCAGCCCCTGACTACTGGATGGAAAAGGTGAATGAATGGGCAGTGTCCTTCCAACACACCTGTCCTCTTGGGCCCTTCGCTGCACAACTTATTGGAAGACTCTTAGCACAGTGCACCAGGAGATGTACAGAGACAGGAAATCCCTTTCTGTGGGAGATTTGCAAAATTAGAGAGAGAAACAACATGCCAGGATGGCTGACAGGTGCCTGTCCGGCATTTGGGTTTACATGGCCGTCTCCCCATGAGACTGAAAATGAGCTACCGGGAGGCCTGTCTCAAGGTACTCGGCGCCGTTCCTATCTGACACGGCAGGTCCTCAAACAGGTTGGCAGAATGACTGATTGAGGTCCCCTCCACCGCTGGGGGCATTGCTCTGTAACCACTCTCATGGGATCATCTCACCCCACAGTCTGAGGAGAGAGGCCAGCGCCCGTCCCTTGGCGCACTGCCTGACCTATGGGGTGGGTTATTTCAGGCCTGTGTGTTTGTCTCACACCCCCTCAGACCCCATCAACCGACGGCATATAATTATGATAATAATCTTGCTCCAGCCACTTCACAAGAATGTTTCAAGGGCACAGGAAACAGCATCCACCAAAGTCATGTTTACTCACAGGTGGGGCGCTGCAGTCTCCCTGCCCCAGAGCTGAGCAGGTGCGTCTATGAACTCGCCAGTCGCGTCTCCCTTGGGCCCCAGCCACCACCCCTGTCCACAGTCATTTTGCAAGGTTGTAGAGGTGAGCACTAGAATGCAAGACAGCTAATTAGCAGGCTCCAGTTTGAGGATTAGAGACACTCTCTAAGGTTTAGAAGGGAAGTCCAAGCCTCAGCAAAGAAGGAAAAACAATATCCAGATAATCTCCAGAGCCAACAAGCTTCCTTGCTGGGGCATCTGCATCATTAGGCCCCTGAAAATCCAATGCCACCTACTGAATGGGATTATAGGGGGTTGGGCTAGAACAGAGAAGGGTCTGAACAAACAGAAGCCTCAATGATGGGGGTTCCTCCATCTTTGACCCACGAACATAGCACCCAAGACATACAGACCCACGTGGGCTCAGATCACCACCACCACATCTAACACTGTTAGGGACCTAGCGTGAGGCATGTCCCATGGGACACGGAAGCAGGATAGACTCTGTCCTTGTCTTCAGGATCTCACCACCCTGACGAAGGAAGCCAGACAGACACAGGATTATCAGGAAATAGCTGCAAACATGTAGCTAGAGATAGATACTTGGTTAGGGAAGATGCTAGGACATTACAAAGGTTGTTTTATGTGTTGGTTTTAGAGGACAAGGCCCTTGGAGATAAGCATTTCCACAAATCCATGAATAAAGGCAAGAGAGAATTTCCAGAAAGACAGTGCCGTCACATAGTAGATGCTTAATAAATACCTCTGGTTGACTGAATGGGGGAGAGGTGGTTGCTTTGGTAAAGGAAAGGTAGGTATAAGTCAGGATAAAAAAGAAAGATATGAAAAAGTTTGTCTTAATAATCATTTTAAAATTTAAAGAAAAAAATTAAAGAACTGAAGGAAAGGATCTTAGCAATGATAGGGTCCAGTCCCTAAGTTTTCAGAGGCAGAGAGAAGGCACAGTATCACACAACACCCTAGGAGGCAGCTCTCAATACAGCCAGCTCTACTGTTTAGGCACCACCAGGTGGCTTGACACCACACAATGTTCTACTCAAATTCTTCTGAAATGGGGCTGGTGGCTGGCGAGGCCAGCACAAGCCCCATCCCCCTCTGCTGTGGCAGCCCTTTCCTCTGTTGCCCAATAAGGGACTCAGAGTGTTGTAGGCTGAAGTGTGCTCCCCCCAAATATGCTGAGGTTCTAAACTCCAGCATCTCAGAGTGACTATATTTGGAGGTAGGGGCTTTACAGAGGTGATTAAGTTAAAATGGGGTTGAAGGGACCCTGAGTCTGGTGAGCTTATAAGACAAAGAAACTTGGACATACTGAGAGACGACGAGGGTGTCCATGCACAGAGGGAGGACCATGTAAAGATGCAACAAGAGGACGGCCATCTGCGAGCCAGAGACATAGGCCTCTGAGGAATCCAACCCTGCCGGCACCTTGATCTTGGATTTCTCACTTCCAGAATTGTGAGGAAATACATTTGTGTTGTTTAAACTGCCTGGTCTATTATTTGGTGATGGTAGTCCTAGCAAACTAGTATCCTGGGCCATTTCAAAAACCTGAGTGTAAAAGCCAAGGAACTACTGCCATCACTCACAGGTGTTTTCCTAAAGTGAACATACCTACTGAGGACCAAAGATGGGGAGTTAAGGACAAGAATGCTGCTCCTAGCAACTTCAAAACCCTATTGGGTGAAATAAGCCAGACAAAGAAGGACAAGTATGTGATCCCACTTATATGAGGTATCTAGGATAAGCCAATGCATGGAGCGGTGGATGCCAGGGGCTGGGGACAGGGAAGAAAAAGTCAGTTATTACTTAATGGGGACAGAGTTTCTGGTTGGAGTGGTGAAAACGTTCTGGAAATGGACGGTGGTGATGGTCACATAACAATGTGAGTGGGGTTAATGCCACGGAATTATACACTTTAAAAAGCTTAAAACAGATAAAGTCAATATTACTGTAATAACTATGCATGGTGTCAGTTGAATACTAGACTTATCAGGATGATGACTTCATAAGTTATATGCATGTCTAATCACTATGTTGTACACCTAAAATTAATATAATATTGTATCTCAACTGTAACTGAAAAAATTTTAAAGTATAAAAAAACAAAAAAAAGCAAAGCAAAAAAAAAAAGGCTTAAGATGGTATATTCTGACATATATTTTACCACAATAAAAATAAACAAACAAACAAACAACCTATCACATGTTACATAACTAACATAGTTTAATTACTACTTTTTTCCCAAAAGGAAAAAACCCTACATGAGCCACAGGAATTGTATTCCAGGTGGGGTGAAGAACCCCTATGGGTTCCTAGTTGATTTAATCCCAACCCCACCCCAAAGCCTTGATCCTAAAAAGCAGCCTCAGACAACACCCAGGCCTCTGGTTTGGTAGCCGGAAGACGCCCATCCATCCATTCACTGCGAGCATCCTGGCCTCAGGCACTGCTGGGTCCTCTTCCAGGTAAGCCCCAGCATACTGCTCACCTGAAACCTTTGTCCTGGTGAGGGCAACAGTCACAAACACAGGTCTTCTGGGCCACAGGACTCCCAGCCAAGGGGGACTGGTGGCGGGTGTGGCTACTGAAGCAACAAATGAGGCAAAAGGAGAAATGGGGAAGTCATGTTCCCTTGGACCTTCACACACCAACAGCACTCCCAGCGCCTTTTGCAGTGAAAGGTTCTGGAATGCTTCATTCTGTTCTCAAAACAAGAAAGTCATCCTTTCCGAGACAGAGAATCCTTGTAAAATTTGATCTGTACTCCCTATCACCCTATTGATGACTTAAGTGCTCTCAGGATGACAACCAGTTCTGTCCACTCTGCCTCTGTTGACAGAGTGGAGCCTGTACTCAATTTCGAGGTGACCACAGACTCTGGTCTAGAGATGACGATGGAGTCAGCGCGAGGCCTGGGTGACCTTTCCCTGGCCCCACAGTTACTCACTCTAACTAGAGGTCACTGGTCCATTCAATCAGCCAAGGGAAAAACAAAGCAGTGATCATTCTGGTTACAGCACATCACCAGAACCCAAAGGGCAAATTAAGCTGCTTAATAGATGTGAAAACACCGAGCAGCAACTCGAATGAAAGCCTATGAAGAAACATGAGATCTGGGGTCACATCTCATGACTGACACTTGAAAATGGAAGGAGGGGCCCACAGGCCTGGGTGTTCAGATCAAGAATTCCTCAGACTAAGAGAGTGAAAGCTCTAGGGTCCAGTGGCCTCCTCTCTTGAAAGGGCTTGCTGAACCCTTTCACAAGGGAGGTTAAAGGACAGAGATGAAGTTAAGGAGAGACAGGTGCAGCGGATGAGATGCTTCCCCAAACCCGCTCACCCCCTCAAATTCCCAGTCCTGACCCCACAGCTGCGAAGAGGAGGATGGGACTGTCTAGTGTGAGCCAGTACGTGCTGTGTCCATGGAGGAACCAGGGATCTGCCTTCAAACCTCACACAGTCTGCGCCTCCACGTGGATGAACCTCGGAGACATAATGCTAAGTGAAATAAGCCAGGAATAGAGGGATGAATTCTGTGTGAGTCCACTTACATCACAGAAACACAAAGCAGAATGGTGGTTGCCAGGGGCTGAGGGTGGGGAAGTGAGGAACTGATGTGCAATGGGTACAGAATTTCAGTTTTGCAAGATGAAGAGCTTGGAGGTGGACAGTGGTGGTGGTGGCACAACAACGTGAACATACTTCATTTCACTGAACTGTATACTTAAAAATGGCTAAAATGGGTTAAGATGGTAAATTTGTTATGTGTATTTTACCACATACACAAAAAAAGGCACACAGTCCACAGTCCCAGAGGGCAGAGAGGGTGCCCTGGCCCTTTGCTCTGACAGCTCCTGGGGGCAGAAGGCTCCCCATTCTCCACTGCTAGACACAGGATGATGGGCAAGGCCCCTCTTTAGTACTGCTGCTTGCAAAAACTTCCCTGAGCTCACTCCCTCTGAACACATAAATGATGTTTGTGTCCCTCTCTCCCATTAACTTGTAAGCTCCCAGATGGCCAGGACCACACTCTCTCCTTCAATGAAGACCACATAGTACAAAAGGGGTTTGCATACAGCAGGGCTCAAAGCTGTTAGGGACCCACCCACTCCCTGGACCAACCCAGTCACGCTTTTCAGGAGCAGGGTGGGGTGGTGGGAAGAACATCCTAGGCCACTACACTTGAAGAAATGACTCTGCATTCCTACAGGGGCCCAGAATCCCAGGTCTGTCACCTCCTTGTTGTGTCCTTACCTGTAGATGGGTAGCTCACCATGGGGTTATGTAAGAGCCCACGAGGGGCCCTGCATGGAGCACGCTATCACCCAGCATGGCACACAGTCATTTCAGCTCTTCCTCTCAAAAATCCTCTCAGAAATATGGGGACCTACTCACTCAATGGGATTCTGAAGCTGCCGGATCCAGGTCCCCCACATAGAACAAGGGTGACTTCCACTCCTTCCCCACACTTAATTTCCTCATTGTCCCTTCTCAGAGGGACACCCGTAAACAGTCCAGACAGACAGATGGCGGAGCCAGCATGGCATCCCTCCTTCCCCACCAGCCACAACCCTCAAAGGGGAGTGCTAGGTGCAGAATTTAAAGGCCCCCCCCCAAAGCTAAACTAACCAGAAGTTTAAAAACCTAACAAGAGAGGGAATATGGGACCTTGTGGACATTCAGAGAAGGATCCAGAAAGTCCTAAGAGTGAAGTCCAAGTTGTAAAAATTAAATCCTCAGCCATTTACTGAGAACCTAACCTATGTGACACACAGACCCCAGGTCCCATGTCTACAGCTGTACAAGAGGCAGGCTGGAGGAGCTGATGAGAGTGGGGAGAGGGCTTCACAGGGAGACCACGAAACACATTTCATCTAAGTGAACCCCACTTTCTGGAAATTCAGAATTAGCCCCTACGAGAGAACACTGTTTCAGACTGCAGATCTGAGATTTTCTTCTTTATTAATAACATTCTGCATCTCAGTGCGCAGTTCGAGCTGGTTCACATGGCCAACAGCTGGCCAGACAAGGCTGGTGCCCAGTGACCACAGGGCAATGCTCCAGACGCTGGATGAGCTGATGTGCCTGCAAAGCAGACTTCTAAACGCTACCTTTTACCATGCCCCACCCGCCTATCCCCGTGAAGGACTTAGGGAATGCAGCTGAGCCAGGCCACCCCAGCTGCAAATGGAAAATCATCAACTGGATGTACCTAAAACAAACAGGACAGAGTGCTGATCACAAAAAGGCCACTCAAAGAGTCAAAAATAGCTTCACTTGTTTCAAGAGGATTCTGACAAAGGAAGCACATACAACTCCATCAGCAGAAAAAGAAGAATTAATGAAGTGGAAAACCGGATCAACCCAACAGGAACCGAGACTCCAAGAGATTCCTGACAGCTTCACCTCCCCCATCCCACCTAACCCCCAAACCCCACACCCAACCCACCCACCCTCTCCTACCCCATTCACAAACTGGGCCTGGACCGCAAAACCCAGTCCTACCACCTTAGCACCAGTGGGATTTGTACACAGCCCAGAAGTTATACATAAAACCCCACAGGTTTAATCTTAGGGCCAGAGTCAGACCATGGACTGGAAGCCCAAAATAAGCAGCAGTGGGCACTCATCCTTGGGAGGATGAGGAGATAGGAGCACAATGAGGAATCTAAAAATGGAGCTGGGGTGAGATGCACAGAGGAGGGTTAGTAATTAATGATGTGTGAAGTCTCCCATCAAAGCTGGGCAGATCAGAACAGGTGTGGCTCTGCTTCAGCCCTGGATAAAATCTTCACCCCGCTGATTTTCAGTGGCCCACTGAATCAGAACTACCTGTCACCTCATTTCCTTCTAATTTGTATTTTCACCTGCTCTGACTTGTGTTTGGGCAGCTGGGTAGCAAGTGAACCTGACACTTCTACGGCCTGGGAGCAGCTAGCACATCTTGAGTCCCCCCAAATGTGTCACATAACTCTTTCAGCACAGGAATGGTGGGGTGGTGGGGAATGCCCAAGACACATATCAATCCTTGCTAAAAGCATCAGATCTACATGACAGAGTTGATCCCTGCTTTAGTGCGGAGGGATCAGAGGGTAAGGAGATGACTGCCTAGGGCATCCTGGTCCCAACCCACAAGCACCACTCTCTAGAACCAAAGGAACAAGCCACCTACATCCCACACACCACCTCTCTCTACCAATTCCATTCCAAACACTGGGAACCTACATTCAGGAGGAAGGCAAGGATGGAGTCTGTCAAGGTGCAGGATCAGCGTGAATCCTTCCTGTGCACAACAGTATCAGGAATTCATTCCAAAAAGTATCTCTTTATTCTTCCCCCCTCACTTCCCCAAACGTCCCCTTTTTCCTATTCCCTCCACTTACTCAACGGTTTCCAGCCAAGGGGCAGGTGTGCCCACCAAGCTGGTGGAGGTACCCACCTGTGTCTCCATGGAAGGTGGCATCCTGAGGCAGCCTGCTGTCCCCATCACTGGGCCAGATCTGCCCTGTCTTGCGGACACCCACAATGGTGGCCTCTGACACCACGACCTGGCCCTGCCGGTGCCTCTTCTGGCACTGCGGCGTCGGGGGGCTGCTGCTGTCAAAGGACTGTTGTGAGTTCTGCGAGGGTGAGCGGCTCTTGTCCCGGAACATGCGGTAGGTGGTGGGGCTCGGGGACACACGGCTAGACTGGCCCGAGGAGAAGTCCTCCTCGCTGGAGGTGAGGTTCTCATTGGAGCTGCAGTCCGGGGTGTAGCCGCCTCCGCTGTCCTCGAAGCTTCGAGGGGAGTAGGATCGGCGGGGCCAGGTAAGGCGCTTCTCCTGCTCAGAGGTGCTCTGGCTGCGCAGGAGTGGGCCCTTGCCCTCCCCCTCCCCCATCATGCCCCCTACGTAGATGCTCTGGTAGGGCTGGTACTCCAGGGGCGGCCAAGGAGGCCTGCTGCCGCCATTAGCGTTGATCAGGTTGTCCTTCAGGAAGCGAGGGTTCAGCTCGGCGTCCTCATAGTCACCGTCGAGGCCGCAGCTGCTCTCTGAGGAACGGCCCCGGTAAGAGGGCCTGGGAGCGTCCCCCAGGCCGGGACTAGCGCCGTGCTGGGACTTCTTGCGCTCCATCTGCATGGCCTGGCTTCCCAGGGAGCTGATCCGGTCCGACACCTCTTTGTCGTTGACCTTCACCAGGCCACGCTCGTGGTGAAACTCGACGTTCACGTAGAAGGGTTTCTCGGGATCTGTCGCCCCGGGCTGGCCATGGCCCTTGCGGATCCTCTCGAAGTTGGACCTAAGCGCCGCCACGCTAGTGGGGGGCCCTCGGTCATCCCGGTCGGTGGGCGCGGGGACCCCGGGCCTGCGGGCGGCCACGGGCCTGGCCTTGCTCGGGGATCCCTCTCCGTCGGGCCGGGCCTCGGGATCCTCCGCTGGGGGCGGGTCGGCACCGTCAGCGGGAGCAGGCAGTGAGCGCGGCGCCGGCGCGCGGGGCTCGGCGGTGCCGTCGGCGGGCTGCGCGGCGCGCCGGAAGCCCCAGCGCTGCCGGTCGTAGCTTTTCTTCTCCTTGGCCAGCAGCGTCTGCAGGTAGATCATGCGGAAGCGCTCCTGGTTCACCTCCTGTTCCAGGCGCCGGATGGAGGCCTTACAGCGCTCCAGCTCCTGCTCAATGTCTCCCACCGACCGCAGCTCCATACGCGGCGGTTCCGAGTCCGGGAACTGCGCCTTCCACGCTTCGGCGAAACCCACCGGGTCCACCATGGTGCGGCCGGCCTCACCTGCGCCGCCGGACTGGGCGCGGAGCCCGCCTTAGCGGCGGCGCGGCAACCTCGCCAGGCCCGGGCCGGGGCGTCCAGCGGCCCCCATGGCCCCGCGCGGCGGTGGCGGCGGGCGAACAATGCCCGCCCCCTCCCGGGCGGCAGGTGAGGCGGCGGCTCCGCTCCCCCGGCGGCGCGGGGCGGGGCGCGTGCGAGGGTGATGGGGGGGCGCGGGCTGCGCGCGCCGCTATTGTGTGCGGGGCTGCTCGGCACGGGGCGGGATGGGAGCTGCCCTCCGTTCGGCGGGGCGCCGCTAGCCCATGGCGGCCGCTCGCGCGTCCTCTCCTCTCACTCCCGCGCCGCCCCTGTCCCAGCCGCCGCCGCCTACCCGGGCGCTGCGCTCGGCCCGGACCGCTCTGGCCGCACTCCCACCCGGTCCGCACTCGGCGCCGCAGGAAGGGGAGGGCCGGGGGGCGGTGGCCGCGGCGGCTGACGGAGACGGGCGGGCCTCTTAAAGGGGCAGTGCCGCGGGCTCCCGGAGTGGGGGCGGAGAGAGGGGGCGGGGGCCCGCCAAGAGTCTGCTCCTCAGCCGAGCCGCTGCCCTCCCTCCTCTCCGTACCTGGTTGGAAACTGAGTGCCCGGCTGCGAACCCGACCGTCCAAGGCCGAGGCCATTCTCCACTCTTAGAACAGCAACACCTGGATTCTCATTTCCCCATGCCCTGGGCCACTCACCAATGGCTGGGTGGAGCTTGGACGGGCAGGTCACTCAACGAGGAAGGAAGGGCCCGGCTGGGCCGCCAGTGCCAGCAGCCCCTGTGAGCCCAGGGGTCTCCAGCGCTGTGAACCTGGGGTGAGTGATGAAGCAACAACTACCACACGAGACTGTCACAGAGATAATAGGAATTTCTCCCCCAAGGTCGCTCAACATCCACATCTCCCTTCCTGCCATCCCGAGACACACCACAGGGAGTACGTTTTAAGAAGTCTTTGATGGGGCAAAATGAAAATACCCCAAACCAGCCTGCTGGGTGAGGGGAAAAGGAAACAGGATTTGTCAACCAGAGAACTGGGCGTAAGTTCTGTTCTCCCCTACCTCCCTGTGCCTCCTTTTCCTGGGCATTGAAATGAGAACAAGGATAACTGTTTCTGAGGGCTGTCGCCCCTGTATGGGCGTGAGGGGTTATCTTGCCCTCCCCTCAGTCCCAGTGCCACCCAGGGCAGATGCCCTGACGTCTAATCTAGAGGAACAGTGCCCAGGGCCAGTGGCCTGGCTGCCTGGCTAGGGTTCAGGTCTCCCCCACTCCAGGCTTTGTGACCTGGGCAGTTTCCTTCCCTTCTCTAGGCTTGTTCTGTCCTCATATGTAAAATGCTGTGCACACAGTATGTAAAGCACCCAGCTGGGACACACGTAAACCACACTCCAATGTAAATGGCATTTGGTCTTCCTTCCATGATTGCTTGTTAATGTTGGTGCTTTGGGAGCGTTGTTGGAAAACCCTTAAGGCACCACTTCCAGACCCGGCCAGGCGCAGCTCACTGCTGCCCTCTACAGGCCTCTCCTCTCTCCTGCCACCTCTCCTGATGCCCATGTCCCCTCCCACCCAGCTCTTTTACATAGCAGAACCACTCTGCAAGGCAGCCTGGGCCAGAGTAAATTTTGCAGGTGGAGAAACTGAAGGAGTTGATGCCCTGCCTTTGGGGCTAGACAAAGAGAGGCTGAGATAGCAGTGCTCGCACCCTCAGTGACCTCTTCTTTAAAAATGGGTATAATAAATCCTGACCTCACAGGGTCTGACACAGTGCAGCTTATGATCAATATTAGCTGCCTTCCTCAGATGGCCTGCTCAAGTCTCCCAGCAAGTGGGTCAAACGGGCGTGGAACCCAGGCCTCTGGAATCCCATTTCCTGTTCCAGCAGAGAGAATCCCAAAACTACACACTACTTTTACCCTTGCTGACGGGGCCCCTCAGTTTCCAGGGGAGGGGACTGTGGGTTCATCAGGGATATTGTCATTAATCACCCGGGAAAGAAAAGGATACCTGGGGGGGGGGCTTCATCTATCAGTGAAGTGTCCCTTTCTCTGGTTTGCAGGCCCCAACTCAGCCCCACTTTTAATATTGTAGACATAAGCCAACTTAGTGAACAAACCCTGAAGCTTTGTAGTTTAGGTTGGTAGGCTCTGTACTCTTGGCAAATACCTTGTTGTTGGGTGCAAGGACAAGCAAGATAGTGGCTATCTCCTTGTGGGACAGCTTCTTCTGGCCCCAAGAATACTCCTCCTATCCTCAGCCCCTTCTCTAAAAGAACTCCCACCCTGGGTCTCTACTACTTTCTTGCAAAGTTTTCTTATCATCCATCCCTCACAAGGGAGGAGGAGGAATGTGGGTCACACACATAACACTCTGTAATCCCCCACTCGCTGTCTGTCCCCAGCTAGATCTAAACTCCTGAGCACTGAGATCTGTCTTATTCTCCATGATCCACCAGTGCTTAGCACACAGTAGGTGCTCAGTCAGTGATGGCGCATGAGGAATCTGACCTATGTGTGGCCCAGAGCAGCACACAGCCTAGGGAGAGTGGTGCATGTGTGTCAGGGAGAAAAGGATAAGGCGAGCAGAGCCAGGCCACAGCAGAGGGGTGTGTGCTCTGTGGGCATCCAGGAGGAAGCGTCTGGGGAAGGCCTGCCAGAAGATGTGACATCTGAGCTGGTCCTAAGGATGAGGAACAGAAAGGCAAAGACAGGGAGAGTTCAAAGTTCTAGGTGTGTTTAAGGAACAGCTGGGTTAGGAGATGAGGCTGGTGTGGGTAGCAAGAGGTTACATTAGAAGCAAGGCAGAGCCTTTCAGGCTTGTAAGAAGTTTGGGTTTTATTCTAATGCAAGGAAAAGCCTCTGGAAGGTTCTAAGCCTGCACCATCTGATAGAATTTTCCAGCATCATGGACATGTTCTATACTCTGTGCTGAACAATACAGCAGCCATTAGCTTCTCCTGAGCACCTAAATTGTGGCTGCTGCAACAGAAGAACTGAATTTTTCATTTGATTTAACTTTAATAAATTTAAATTTAAATAGCCACCATAGCTGCCATAGGTGGAGACTTGCTCAGATTTGTTGTGTGGGCAGGTGGGAGGTGCAAGCAGGGTGAGCAGTCAAGGGCTGTGGCATGGGTCCCAGCAGGAGGCATTGGTGACCTAGACTAGGGGGGAAGCAAAATGACTGAGAGAAGGGTTCAGATTCCGGGTCAGTTCTGGACTTGGATTATAGATGGATTGGATATGGGGAGAGGAAGGACCAGCTATGGAATGACAGTGGGTCACTGACTGCAACGGAGGCTTCAGGTGCCCATAGCCTCCTCCGCAACCCCGGGAGGAGGAGTCAGGCAAAGAGAGGGTGGGTCTGGGGCACTAGGAGCAGTCAACACCTGAAGCAGAAATGGGAGTGTTGTTAATGAACAGCTGCTATTTGTGGGCTGGCAGGGGCTGTACTAGGAGGGAAGTAAAGGCAGAGAGACTGAGAAGGCACTGGCCAGGGAAGTGACAGAGAGGTGTGGGCTCAGTGAAGAGGACAAGGTCCCTAGGCAGCAGCTGCTGGGCCTTCTGGTGGAAGGACTCTGGGTGTGGCCCCATGAGGCCAGCAGAGCCAAGGTGGGCCCTGGCTCCATAGGCTGGAGGCTGATGGGTCATGAGCGCTGGCCCTAGGGAGCCTTCCAAGGGGTTCACCAGGTAGACAGGACTTCACCAGGGGCCCCACAGCTGTCTGTGAGCAGTGAGTGGCATTTATTTTCTTCATCATTATTCTTTTCTGAATTGTTCATAATGAAAATGTCTATCTCTTATAATTAAAAAATAGATGTTACTTTTATTTTTATTTTTTTACAGCTTTATTGGGGTATAATTAATGTGCACTAAGCTGCGTAGTTTGAAGTGTGTGATTTGAGGAGTTTTGACATCTGTACACACCCATGAAACCATCATGACAATCAGATGACAAACATTTCCCATCACTCCCAATAGATTTTTTTTTTCATCTAAAAACTAAAATAGGACAAGGAAACGGGATAATTGGTGATGTCTCCCCTCAATTTCCTTCATTTTTCTGGGATATGGTCACTTGGCTCTATAGTTTATTTAAAAATCACACACCCATAGGAGTTCCCTGATGGTGTAGTGGCTTAAGGCTTTGGCACTGGCGCTGTCAGCGCTGTGGCCTGGGTTCGATTCCCAGCCAGGGAGCTACCCACATACCAAAAAGAACCCCCCAAAAAACAAACAAAAAAAAATAATAAAAATCACACACCCCTTACACATACACGCACATGCACCCTGAGCAGCCCTAGTGGCCCACGAGCCCTTTCCCTTTATGGGAAGGAGAGGCTGGGATTCAACAGCTCCCTGTGCTGGACAGAACAGAGAATTTTTGATGCTTCAAAACCCTGGGGATGGAAACAACCCACCCAAGTAAGTGTCCATCAACAGATGGATGGATAAACAGAAAATGATAGGCACATCCATACAATGGAATATTATTTGACCATAAAAAAAGAATGCAGTACAAACACATGCTACAATATGAACCTTGAAAAAAATTACGCTAAGCGAAATAAGCCCATCATAAAAGGCCATGCATTGTCTGATTCCATTTACATGAATGTTCAGCATAGACAAACTTATAGAAATAGAAAGTATATTGGTGGTCACCTAGGGATAGGGGGATGAGAGGGATGGGGAGTGACTGCTAATGGTCATTGAAAATGTTCTAGAACTAGAGAGTGGTGGTGGTTGCATAACCTTGTGACTATACTAAAAACCATTCAATTGTATACTTGGAATGGGTGAATTGTATGGTATGTGAATTATAGCTCAATAAAGCTATTATATTAAAAACACAAAAATCCCTCAGGATAAGTTAAACAACCCCTTAGTGTGTTCACTGAGGAGTAAGGATGAACATTTTCCTAGCATCTTTCAATCCTCCCGAGAGCCCAGAGATTTACCTCCATGTCACAAATGAAGATATGTCCTCCAGTCACCTCATCCTTCAGCTGCAGGCAGGCTTGAGATCCAGTCTCCCAGCTCCAGAGCCTGCGTTCTTCAATTCTGAAGTCAGAAGGCCCCACTAGTATGTAACCAGGAAGGGACTGACTTATTCTTCAAATGTCCATTTGTTCATTGTAAAATGGACTGACCACCCCTGCCCTCTTAGAGGGCTTCCTGAGCAGGGCTGCTGGCTACAGTTGGGCAGGATGTAGCTACAGCACACATCCAAGGGGACACCATTCTGAGATTAGATTTGGTGGATATGAATCTTCGTGGAGGCAGCAATTGTAAAAAAGTTGTCTTGCTCCTAGAAAATCAGTTTATGATAGTTTTCTAACAGATGGACATCAAATACCTTGAGAAACAAATGTTTTTTTAAAAAATTGGGGTGAAACCTACAGAATATTAACCATTTTAAAGTGAACAGTTCAGAGGCATTTAGGAAATTCACAACATTGTTCAACCACAACTTGTATCTAGTTCAAAAATATTTTCGTTGCCCCAAAAGGAAATCCCATACCCACTAGGTAGTTGTTCCCTATTTCTTCCTCCCTCCGGCCTCTGGCCACCACCGATGTGTTTTCTGTCTCTACACACTCACCTGCTCTGCACATTTCATATGAACGGGCTCTTACGACGTGTGGCTCTTTGTCACTGCCTACTTTCACTTAGCCTAATGTTTTCAAATTCATCATCTTGTAGCATGTATCAGTACTTCATTCCCTTTCAAGGCTGAAAATACTGCATTGTGTGGATAGACCACATTCTGTTTATCCACTCACCTGTTCGTAGATGTTTGGCTGGTGTGAGTCATGCTGCTCAGAACATGTGTGTGCACGTACTTGTTTTGAGTCCTTGTTTGCAAGTGTTTTGGAAATACACGTAGGAACAACATTTCTGGGTCATATGGCAATTCTATATTTAACTTGTGGAGGACCTGCATGGGTGCCCTTTTTCTAATTCATGCAAAGGCACTGGGTGGGTGGGCACAGTGGCACTGAGTTGCACAGCCTTCCATGCTCATATCCACACAGACCTTACCAGCTAGGTGCCCAGGCTGGGACTAGGGGCTCCATAGGTGGGCCTTCCTCCCACCCTTACAGCCATCACCCAGGCAAGAGGCAGGGAAAGAGACTCAAAGAGGGACAGTGACCCCCCCAGTCACACAGGAATAAGTGTGGGGCTCAGAGTTGAGCCCAGCCTGCTTGAATGCCAAAGCGTGTCTCCTGACCACTGTGCCATCAGGTGGGGTTGTCACATGCGGCATTATAAAGATGGCAGGGCTTTCTGCCTGAAGACCTATCTGAGGCCCACTCAAAAGCCTGGGCCTTTTCTTGCTCCTTCCCTGCCCTGTCTGTAACCTCATCCCCACCTGCTTTAGGGGTCAGAGGCCAGAGGAAGGCTCCCTTCAAGCAAGATGTGGTCACGTGACCCCCATCTATCATCTGTCATCCACCATCCATCATCAGTCAGCCCCAGGGAGCTGCCAGCAAGATCAGAGAACTGGGGCAATCAGTACAGCTGTGCTTTAGTCCTGCTTGTGTGCGATGTACTGGACAGTGCCTGGCTGGGCACCTCCTCTGGGCCACCAGCCCAGAGTAGGGAGCAGGGATCTTTCTCTGCGGGACCTCTTTGGCCGAGAACTCCGAATGAGTGAGAGTGTGGGCCTTTCCGCCCAGGCCCCCCTCTGCTGTAACTCTGCCTACTTCCTGCGGAATCAGTTGCTGACGAGGCAGGCCCCTACAGCTGGGGGGTCCTAGCAGAGTGTCCCAGCTGCCTTCCAGCCTTTACAAAGAGTGGAGGGGCCAGGACAAGATGAGCTCGTTCCTGAAGGCATGGCCAGTGAGCTGCTTCAGGCTGGGGCTTGCAGCAGTCAGAGACCCAGAGCATCCTCAGGCCAGGGGGTGCCACTCATCTGTGGGGGCGATAAGGGAGTCCTGGGGCTGCTTTGCTTCCCAGAGGACTGAGTGGGGAGAAAGCCAAGCAAAGTTGCCTGCGCACCAGATGGACAGCTCCCGCAGTCACCTGGGGCGCAGACTCAGACAGGTGGTTGGTGGCTGTGGATGCAGGGGAGGCATCTGGGCGGGGGAGGGTGGAGGACGGGCAGGATCTCCTCCACCTAGAACGAGGCGGTGTGACAGCTACAGCTCCCGTCTGCTGATCAACTTCCCTCAGGGGAAGGCCCAACATATGGGAGGTGACATTGGGACGCCATAGCAGATGGCAGGGGAGTGCAGGAGCTGCTGGAGGGTGTCTCATCTCAGGGCTGTGGCCAAAGCCTTGGGCTTCTTGGGTGGCAGTGTGCCCAGGGCCCCTCAGAAGAGGAGGACCCCACTGAGCCATGCACTGCTGCTTCAGAAAGCTCCCCTCCCCACCCCAGCCCTTCTCTCCTCCAGGCCTGCCTCCTCAGTGGGGTTGCTGTGCCCTCTCTGCAGGCCTCCCGACCTGGTACTCCTCGTTCCTCTCCCTGGTTTGCTAATTCTCACGCGTGTGAATGAGTGAACATGTGAATGTAATTGATCCTCTGTCCCTCCCTACGTTCCAGTTTCCTAGCTCTCAGGTGACTTTAGGTCTCCCTGCTGAAGATGCCCTGGCCCCTCTGGAGAGTGAGGTTCATCTGAGAGTGGCTCCCTTCCTTCCTGCCCACCCCCCCTACTCTAGGCTGAAACAGGAGTTGACTGGATCTGTGGCCTCTCTGCCCTTCCAGAGTCCCCAAGCAGGACCCACGGCTGAGGACAGACTGAAGCCCAAAGGGGCCCCGGGCACACAATTAGGGAGACTGAGAGCGAGGGCCCTGCCTCCTGCTCTGGAGTCCTTGTCACATGGCTAAATCTGTGGGGTCTGGGGAGCAGGGTGTGATGGGGGAAGGGATTAAGTTTCCTGGCTCTGCTGGGGGCCCTGAGTGGGGCTGGGCATGGTAGGGTCATGCAAAAAAACCCATTTTGGAGTCCCAACCCTGGGCTGCAAGGCATTGAACCTGCCTGACCGGGGACATGTGTGTAAGAGACACATGCCCCAAGGGGTGAAGCTGCCTGGAGTGGGATTTCACTGGGATCAGACGGTAAGCTGGGTTGGGGGGTGGAGGCAGAGGAGGCAGCAGGAATCAGAGCAGGTGCTCAGGTGCACCCATCACTTCCCCTCTCTGCTCCTGGCCTCCACACCTGCTGGCTGGGGGGACAGGAGGGTCATGACACCCAGCCCACAGGGTGGCTAGGATTACATGAGCTTCTCCTCACTTACTATGCTGTGCACAGGGGTTGGCACCGAGTGGGCACTCAGTAAATGGGAGTTCTCACTCTTCCCCAAAGAGGCTGGATGGCTCCACTCCTGGATGGCCCCTGCTTTGGGAATGCTGGGCCAAAATTTCCCCTGCTTGTGGGCTGGAGCTGATAATGGTACCTCCTGGGGTCAGGGGTGAGCCCAGCTCTGGCCTTGCCCTCCTGGGAGCCCAAGTGAAAAGTCCCACTTACAGGCAACATCACGTGAGGTTGCGCCATGTGACTGAGTCACTCCAGGCAGCGTGTGTGGAGAGAGGTCATTCTGGTTAAACAACAAACGCCAATGAACGTCACGGCTGTGTTCACATAGGAACTGTCCCAAAGGAATCCTACTACCTGTGAATGATGCTTACTTCCTGCAGGAGACCTTCACTTTGTTTACAAAGCTCTGTCCTATCTTTTTGTTTTGTTTTACAATAAGGACATAATTTCTTTAAGAGTGATTTATACAAAGAAGTGTTTTATATCTACAAAAAAAAAGAAGCGCTAAAAATGGCGAAGGAGGAACGAACAGAAAAATGTACCCGTGTCCCCGCCTGCCGATGCCTGGCGGTCACTGTGAGCATGTGCAGTATGCTGGGCCTGTCCGGCGGGCTGGGTGACGACACTGACCAGAACGGCTGCCTGCAAAATGCTCGCCATCTTCAAGAAGCAGGTGGGACATGTCCAGATGTGCCCCCCCTGCCTGTGGCACGAGGTGGGCTGGGAAGAGCAGGTCCACAGGCAGGGCTGCAGGAGTGTGGGGCAGGTGGGGGGCAGTTAATAGCCCCCATGGAGGAGCAACCCCAGGGGCAGCTGGGCAGTCTTCTTCCCACAGCACAGTTGGAGAAAATCATTGTCCAGGTGGGCCAGAGAGGCTCAAGTGGTCTCTTCTGCTGATCCTCACCCACTGACCGGAAGGCAGGACTCCAGGGATGGAGGAGGAGCCAGACATGGCCTCTAGGCCAGAAGGGGCTGGAGAGACCTTCTCGTCCATTCTCCTCCAGAATGGCAGGGCTACCCAGGATCCCACGAGGCTGTGGAAGAGGGACAGTGGAGAGGGAGGCCCAGAACTGCGAGTGCCGTTGTGAACATAGAAGTCCCAGGCAGGAATGGCAGGCAGGTGCTCCCTCATGTGCTGACTCCAACAAGTCCTGCTTGCCTGGACCACTAGTGTGAGAAGGATTCGGAGGTCAACCAGGAAAGCTGGGAAAGAGCACCTGACCAGATTGCTGACATGTGCTGAGGGCGAGGGATGTGGGCCATGGGTACAAGTGTCCCGTGTCTGCAGTCCTGGGGCCTCTCAAGGCCAGGGTGACTGGTGACTCTGCAGGTGAGCCCGGCCTTCCAGATGATCACCGCAGCGCCCCCACCAGCTGGGCAGTGTGGGGCCCCCAGGCAGCCAGGGAGGGCCTTTCCTGGCTCCCTGCCCACTAAAAAGAAGTGGCTGAGCACTGGGGCTCAGCTCAGTGGGTGGACAGACCCGACATAGGTCTCAGGCTCCACGTCACTCCTCCACAGTCACAGAAGGCACTGCCCATGTGCGTGTGCGAGTGGGGTCCTCTGACGCAGTCAGCTAACAGCAACCAAGGCTGGAAGGTCTCTTGCTCTCCTGGGTCTTGGGTGGACTCCCCTCCATTCCTGTAAGGAGGGGAGAAGTTGCCTGGCATCAATCAGGCACCTGCAGGGACATTGGGCAGGGCCCCCTTGCTGGTGCTCTCTGGGACTCTTGATCAGAGCTGTGAACTTGAACTTATAGGCCTCTCATTCAAGGTCTGGCATGGGGCCACATTCCAGGTGGTGGAAAAGAGTGGGCAAAGGCAGGTACTAGGAGAGCCAAAGCCAGGACACATCTGTGGAGCTGGGATGCCCAGCCTGGCCCACGAGGAGGCTGCCAGGCAGGCAGGGGAGCCAGGAAGAGAACCTGAGCTGGCAGGTGGGGCATAGAGGCTGCCAGCATGAGGTCAGAGTGATGGGGAGAGGGACAGCCCAGAGGGAGATGGGAGGATGGTGGACATGGGTTTTAGGCCACAGGCCTGCTCCCCAACCCCGATCTGGGGATCTCTACGCACGGATGAGGTCTCCATCACCGACGCAGAGCCGGGCACTGCCCCTTCGCTCCAGGTCCTGCAGCACCGACTGCTCGAACGCCAGGGCGGCCACGCGGCTGAAGAAGGACTGCACGTTCTCCCCTGCGGGCCCGTGAAATAGCTGTGACCCCGTGCACCTCTGCCCTCACCCTCACCCTCTGTCCAGGTGCGAGCCGGTGGGCATGAGAGTCAGGACAGGCCACCCTGGGGCTGCCTGGGGCAGTGTGGTGCAGGGGACGGGCTGGCTTCCCACCTGCCTCTAGCCCCCTCCCCACTCTGGCCACCTGCCCCGGCAGCTCCCTTAAACCTCTGAGCCTCAGCTCCCTAGCATGTACTCTTCCAAGCAATCAGTACACAGCACCTCTGTGCGCCCAGCGTGGGGACGTGGGACCCTCAGAGGGCGCCCGCTTTCCTGTAATTGTGAGCACTTGTCCAGTGGGCAGCCGGGAGGCCTCACGTGTGCGCCGGCCCCCACAGGGAGCCTTTGTGAACCCCCCTCCTGCAGGTGGAGGGGGCTGCCCACCTGGGCACAGGGCTGAGTTCCAGTCCCCACACACACACTGCCCCTGTGCAGTCAACAACCTGTACAACTGCACAGGCAGTTCTGCTAGGCTCAGAGGGGCTCTCAGTGAACACACTATTACTCTGAGAGACGGCAGGTTCTCACAGGGCACAGGGATGCCACCAGGCCCGGGCTGCGACATTTTTGTTTGTGTTGGGCTGGAGGTAGTGGTGCTTCTACCTGTGGTGCCCACCCTCAGCTCCCTGCCACCTCAGCAGTCCCTGGCCAGTGGCTGCTGTGGCCCTTCATCAGTGCAAGGACTACGGGTCGGGCATGCTTCCCGAGTCCTCAGAGCCTCCGTGCACCAGGCACTGAGCGTTATTTTAACATCTTGCCCCCAATAACCTGTGTTTTCAAACTCTGTTCTTTGTTTCTCTGCATTGTCCAATTTTCCTTGGTGAATATATGACTTTTGCAATTTCAAACATTTTTCCATTAAAAATAAAATGAGATAGATAGTACCACACACTTCCCTGATGAGAACACTGAGGTTCAGAAACACTGGGCATCTTTCAGGGGCCAGGGTGAGTGGTGGCCCACAGAGGAAGGCGGCTCAGGGGCTGGGGGACATGTAGGATGTGGATGAGGGCTGGGAGCCATGAGCAACGTTTCAGTGTCTTCCACGATGACAGCTAGGGAAGGGATGGGAGCCCCAGGTTACTGGGCCCTGCTACATCCGCGGATTGGGGGCTGTGGTTACAGGTGAGGGCTGAGTTTGGAAGTGACTTCACAGGGATAAAAACTGACCTGCCCAGAGGGTCAGGCATCGCCATTCCTGTCACCCAAGAGGCAGGGCTCCCAGTCTCCCCTAGAGATGAGGACCCTCCGCTCAGGCAGGGGAAGGCCCTGTATAGTCACCAGCACAGATGGCTGTGCTGTGGGCACTAGACAGACCCGAAGAAGGAAATGTGGGAACCTCCCAGAGCTGGCCCCGCTCCCACTCACCCGTCTTGGCTGACACCGACCAGTACTCGGCCTGCATCTCATTGGCCAGGTGCACAGCTTCCACTTCTACCTGCTCATACGCCGCCCCTGACTGGGAGAAGATGCCCTTCAGGGCCCAAGCCTGGAGAGGTAGCTGCCCACGCCCCACTGGGCCTTCTCCCTCCCCGTCTGACCTTGCGCTGGGCAGCCCCAGTTCGGTGCGGGGTGGGGCATGCCTGCCCTCGGGTGAGACCCTAGCAGTCCCGCACAAGACTGAATGCCAGCTGTCCCCGTCTGAGATGAGCGCCCCCACCTCAGCTCCCAGGCCTGTGGTCCTCAAATCCCCATCTAGGATGTCAGTGATACCCTGGTGCCCGCCAACTTGGGCTGAAAGCCGATGCATTTTCCTGGGGGCCACCCTGGGCGGCTTTCAGACCTGCTAGGCTCACCAGAAGGTCCTTCTTGGTTCCCACGAGGAACACAAAGCAGGAGCCCGGCTCGTTCTCCCTCAGTGCATCCTCCAGCCACTGCCTGGAGTAACCGGGGGGGGGGGGGGGGGGGGGGGGGGGGGGGAGGAGGGGGGTGGGGGGAAGAAAGGCTGAGAGATGGCCCTACCTACCCTGAGGGACCTGAAGGCCAGGGGATGGGTGCAGACCCAGCTCCTCCCCAGGCCTGGGAGTGCTGAGCCAGGAGGTATGGGGAGGGCACCGTGACCTGAGCTGGCTGGGCTGCCGCAGGTCCTGTGGCCAGAAGGGCCTTGGCTGGACCCCAGGGGAATGGGGTTGCAAGAGCACCTCCAGGGGAGGTGAAGACCCGACCTGGCCATGGCTCTGCCCTTGGCGCATGACAACTTGTGTGAGTCCTGCACTGTCATCACCTGGAATGATCACCCCAGACCGATGCCTCAAATGGAAGTGAGGCGAAAGGGAATGTGGAGCTGGACGACTACTAGCTGAAGCAGGCTGCCCCCCGCCGAACTGGTCGTGCTGTCACCTCTTGTGACAAGATCTGGACCCAAGATAGCAAGTGCCAAATCGTGTCCCTTCAGACAGGCCTGGCTATGTAATTTGCAGGGCTTAGGACAAGGTGAAAATGCAAGGCCCCTCATCCAACAGTTATTAAGGCTTTCAAGGTGGCGACAGCAGAGCATTAAAGCAAGCCCAGGCTCTCCCAAGCGCAGCCCCTGTGCAACTGTGGTGGCTGTGCACCCTGAGTGCAAATTCTGAGGGACAATAAGGCAGCTGGACAGCGAGCAGCCTGTGGGCACTCAGTTCTGACAGGTTAACTTGTCACTGCACCTGCCACTGGCGGCCCAGTACACAGGCCCAGATTTGGCAGTTTCCCAAGTCTGGGGGAGGGGTGCACAGGGGCCACAGAGTCCCCGACTTGCCTGGTGTGCTCCAGAGTCTGCACGTCAGTGAGGTCAAAGGCCGTGATGATCACTGCACACCCAGGGAAAAGCCAAGAGCTGGTCAGCAAAAGGTGAGGAAACATAGCGTGACAGGGGGGCTCCCCTTGGGCGGCCCCCCTGCTCCTTAGGAACAGCTGGGTAGCCCCCCAAGCAATCAGCCACGGACCTCACAACTGAGTTTGGGAAAGTGGCACCCCATGGCTGCCCTTTGTGACCCACACTCAGTATCCCAGCCCCAGTGGGGGAACAAGATGAGCTTGGGGCTCCTGAGTTCAAATCTCCCTGTCACACACAGCTAAGGCAACCCAGGGGAGGGCCTTAAGTGCTGAGAGGCCCAGTTTTCCCATCTGTGAAATGGTGAGAACGAAACCTCTAGTTGTCAGGGTTGCTGTGAGGATTTAGTCAGAGCAGCTATTTTATTAGTTCTTGGTCCAGGGCCTGATGTGGGGCCTATTTGACCAATGGCAGCTATGGCTACGAGGGCAGTTGGCAACAACCAGCTTTAGGGAAACAATTTCTGAGAGCAGGGAGGGCAGAAAAGGGGAAGATGCAGCCCTGGACCCCTAGCTCCTCTTGTCACTGGCCCAACCTACTCCCACTTCCTGCTAGAGTCAACTCTGCTCTTCGTTCTGGGGTCTCTGGACATCTTTGCACATCTTTCTCAGCCGGACTCACAAGGAATGCCCATCACCACAGAGTCCCCACAGGGGAGGCCAGCCTAGGCCCTGGCTGGGAGGCAGCTTCCCTGTGTCTGAGGACTGGCCAGGGGTTTCTCAGGGCCTGTGCAGGGGACCTGGAGTTGTTTCTGTTGAGCCTTGCGGGGAGCCCTCTGCTGCACACGGTTGATGGTCCCACCATTGCCATCACCCAGCTGCTCACCCTGGGCACCCCGGTAGTAGGCAGATGCGATGCACTTGAACTTCTCCTGCCCTGCGGTGTCCCAGCTGTGCAGTGGCAGAGAGAGAAAGGAAAACAGAGGTGGCATATTAAGTGATTACCGTGATAGGAGCCAGCAAGCTAGTGAAACTGTGGGCAGCAGACCGAGGGCCCAAGCCAATCACGCTGGAATCTCAGCATACGATGGGGACTTACATCTGCAGGCTGTAGGGGATCCCAGCGATCTCAAAGCGCTCGATTTCAAAGTCCACCCCGATGGTGGCCTTATAGTCACGGTCAAAAACATTCTTGCAAAACCTGCGGGAGCCAAGGAAGTCATCAGAGAGGCTGCACGGATGCTTCACTCACGACAGCAGAGGTCTGGAGGCAACGAAAAGTCCACCCATTGGGAACCCCACAGGAGATGGTCCATGAAGACAGACCAGAATGCATGGACAATGAAAACCATGTAGGGAAAGACACTGCAGTAAACACTGCAAGCCATGGACAGTGAAAGAGAAATTGGGCACCCTTTGCAGTGAGCCCGTGGCCCCAGGAGCACAGTGTGGCCAATACCAGGCTCCAGGGGTGCCACACTCTGCTGACCCTGCCACCTCCCCAGTTTCTTGTACCCTCTCCATGGGTTTTGTTCCCAGCAGATACGTGGCCTCGAGTACAGCAATGTCATTTGGGCTCCCAGGCAAAGGCCTGACAACGCGGTCCTGGGAAGCATGGCTGCAGGCGCACCTGTGGATGAGGCTGGTCTTGCCCACGTAGAGGTCGCCGACGACAACCACCTTGGAGAGGTTAAGCCTGTGAGGAATGTGGCAGTGTTGCTCTCAAGCATGGTCACAAGAGCATCTTTACACACACAGGCCCTTCCTTCCCTGCGCTCCCCACCCATGAGGACAGGGGACAGGCTACCTGCTGAAACACTCTGGGATGTCTGTCCCCATCCCAGGCCCTCAGATGGGGGGCGGGCAGGAGAGCCTGTGTTTGTTCTGGGAACTCTGCTGTCCCTGGGGATGCACCCTGACCACACTGGGCCCAAGTTCCTGGGTGAGAATTAGAATTGGGCATGATGAGAGGCTGAGGAAGCAAAGGGAAGAGGCCCAGGTAGGAATTCGTCCAAGTTGGGGGCACATCCAGGAACCTGGAGTATGCTGAAGGGTAGACACAGTGCCAATGTGTAAGGGACACAGCACAGGAGGCAGAGTCCCCGCTCCTCCTACCCACCCCTGGGGCTGCACGCCTGATGGGCTCGTGCTCCTTGCAAGCTTGCACTCCTTAACTGGGACACGACTGTCACCTGCTCCCTTGGAGGTGTGTCTGCAAGGGCCAGCCAGGCCACAGGGCATGTCATGGACAGGATTCAGATCTGCGTGTTTGGACTGTGGCGTGAGGCAAATCGGCTGAGGTGCTCAGGCTCTCTGGGGCCCCCTCACCTCACTCTGTGGGTGACCTGTACTCTGTGTCAGTGTTCCTGGGCCTGTGGGTGACATTCCAAATCTCTGCAGGTCATGTTAAAGGAGCTTAATGGGTGAACATCTGACTAGGCATTCCCTCTGTCTACAGATAGCAAGAGGGCACCTCTGTGTCACCCGGTGACCTTATGCAGCTCACTTGCCCATGTCTGTGAGGGCAGAGGCTGTCTTTACTCTGCTCCCAGGTGGCTTCTAATTCTGGAACAGGGTGCTCCTGACTCTGCTTCCCAGGTAAGGAGTAAAGGTACTCTGGAGGCTTTGTGGGAGTACCCTTTGTGCCTCAGTTTCCCCACCTCCCAGTGCTCTTGTGAAGGGTCAGGAAGATAATCTGCATGATGCACGTGGCATGATACCTACACTCCCAATAGGTAGCCATTACCCTCGTGCCATGATAGAGGCTGCTCCGGCCATTCTGAGCCCTGGTTCACTTTGAGCCACTTTGGGAACCTCAGAGCTGGGCCCCCACTGTGACCTCCCCACACCTGTGAGCTCAGCCGACTCCCTGAGCAGACTGTGAGCTCCTCAGGATGAGGGGCAATAGCACACTCTGTATTTATTTGTTAAAACAATGAGTATTGTGAGATCTCCGCACCGGCCGTGCCAGGTGCTGCCGAGGCAGGAAGAGGACAGACACAGTCCTTGCCCTCGGTGTGAGAAATTCAGACGACAAACTCACAGTCCTGTGAGATAAGGGTGTGGGGCATGGGAGCACCCAGGAGAGACACCCTGCATAGCCCAGGCAGGGGGCAAGGGGAGTGGGGGGCTCAGAGAAGGCCCCCAGAGGACCTGACACTATACTGAGACCTGAAAAGTAGCAAAGACACTCCAGACTGAGCAAAGAGACATATGCTGAGACCTCAGGCTGAAGAATCATGTGCATGACTTACTGAGAAACAAGAAAGCTGTTCTATATGGAGGAAGTGTGTCCAGGAACGCCAGATAAAACCCCCATCAAAACAAAAGCAAACCCAAACCATCATTTTCAGGCCTCTACTGGGTTGACCTGGTGTAGTCTGTGTATTTTACTTGTGTGGTCGCAAGTCCACTCATGCACCGATTTCCCCCACATCCTGTGCCCTGTGCACTCACCCGACAGTCCCCGTGTTCCTGCGCTGGCAGGCGGCACTGACCTGCCTGTGGAAGTGCTCCTTGAGCTGCAGGCAGGCGTCAGGTGTGTACCACTGGAAAGAGAGACAGAGACAGACAGACAGACAGACAGACAGGCAGGACCATTATCCTGTGAAGCTGTGCCTCCATCACAGAGCAGGGCAAGAGGTGGTGGCTTGCTTCCCAGTATTTCCTCCCAAGTCTCCTGGCTGTAGTCTCATTAGTTTTCTCCGATCCCTCTGTCACATCCATCCTCTGTCTTGTTACCATCTTTGAGAGTTCAGGGCCTAGTAAGTCCTGAGGAGGAGCAGCAGTGGCTGGGCCAGACCAAAGAGCCTAGGTGGGGGCATCTGCAGTGTTGGGAAATACTGTCCTACTGGCCCCTATGGAGATTGTACTGATTTGCATCCCTGCTGCAATTAATATTGGATTGTAACACAGATGGGAGAGAGTTGTGAGTTTTCAGCAGGAACTGAAGGCAGACCGGTAAGGGTGGAGACCCCTGGATTTGGTGTTAGGCAACTGGAGTGCTGTTTTGATCATCGTAATAATAAGAACAGCAACCACCAGTCAGACAAGGGAGCTCCTGTTTACTATGAGCCAGGCCCCCCAGTCTGAGAGGAATTATCCTTGTGTACCAGTGGCTCTGAGAGGTTTAATAATTTGCCCATGGTCACGCAGCTTAATGACACAGCCAGGATTCACACCCAGGACTTTCTGACTGCAAAGTCCATGATCTTAACCTCCATGCCACACTGCCTCCTGGTGTCACCCTTAACATGCTGGCTCATCTTGGGTAAGTCAACGCAAAGTCTCCCAGCTTCTCAAGAAGTCTGATAAGTCCCTGGGGTCTGTGATGGAAGGACAGACTTCCTGGATTCAGTAACTTTGTTTCTAGTGGTGTGTGCAGGTGAGGAAAGCTGGATGTGGAGTGGTGTCACACATAAAGGGCTGGCCCAATGACTCTCTACCTTAGGGAAGCTGGTGATGACGCGGTCCCGGCTCACAGGGGGCCCCAAAGGCGTCAGGGAAGATCGCATCCTTACAGAGTCCTGTAGATCCAACCAGGGGAACGAGAGTTAGGGAGTTGTGCCAATCCCTGGGGACCCTCTCTCTGTCTCTCTCTCTGTCTCTGTCTCTGTCTCTCTCTCTCTCTCTCTCTCTCACACACACACACACACACACACACACACACAAGTTTATCCAGTAGCTTTAAAAACAGATCCAGGGGAGTTCCCTGGTGGTGTAGTGGCTTAAGGCTTCGGCGCTGACACTGTCAGCGCTGCGGCCTGGGTTCCATTCCCAGCCAGGGAACTACGCCCATACCCC